>CM062813.1:757099621-757311493 GCA_031772625.1 Pinus tabuliformis | reverse complement strand
GGCTCTACAAGAGACAAGAATGATAGGCTTGGGGACTATACGCAGTGTGTAACACTTGAAGGGGAGGCTCAAGGGATTGCACAATTGAGCACTGCAGGAGTCCAGAGATGATCCCACTATCCATTGCAACCACGCAATGCACAATACAAGACAGGATGGATCAAGGACTATGCAGTGGACAAGTGTAGGCAGCAAGATGAAGAGACTGAACTCTAAGGTTGCTCAATGCATAGTTGAAGGAGGTTGTCCTTTATGATTGAGCAATGTGTAGTTCCAGGAGGTAAGACTTCATCAATGTGGCTTAGGAATGCACACTGTGCAGTGGCCAATGGTTGATGGATTGGTCATTGATTGCACATGTTGTGAGGACAAAGGGAACTCCAAAATTGGCTAAGTGTGGGATCAGTGGAGCAAGAGAGTAAGAACATGTAACAAGTCTTGAACATGATCGCACACATATATACATTGGTGCACATAGCAAGAAGATACACAATACCCAAAAGCAACATGCATACAACAAAATGACAGTAAAGCGACACTTATCTCCAAGTGTGACACTTAAGATGTACCTTTACGACACAAGTGTCAACTGCAACCAAAAGGTGTGTTATGCCATAAGAATGTGTCCAACACATGTTCTAATGATAAATAGCATCAACTAGTGCAAGAGAGTGTGTTGGAGCTACCTCTAGAAGGTGTGCCATGGTGCTCTTAAGATGTGTGAAAACAAGCGAAAGCAACACATGTAAGAGTGAAAGTGACGCATGCAAACACAAAGAAAACACAAGCGACACATGTAAGAATGAAAGCAAGCAAAAGCGACACTTGCAAAAGATAGAGCAAGCAAAAACGACGCATGTAAGAGAAAAATAAAGAAAAAGTGACACTTGCAAAAGCAAAAGCGACAATTGAGAAACTCACCCAGAAGATGGGGCATTTGCAACCACAAGTGAGAGAATGCTCCTTATACTCCAACAGTGCACAGAGCTCAAAAGCGAAAGATGAATAAAAATGAGCTCTGGACTGAACTCTTTATACAAGGAGAGCAAACATGTAATTAGAGTTAATATTGGTGAGTGCACTTAGTGCATGTCAGGAAACTAGGAGCCAAGAGTGAATTGACTGACTTGAAGAAGTACACTCTCACTATCGACAAAGAGTGTGCAATCACTATATAGAGGATGCCCTCATACTATCATTCTCCATAAGGATTGTGCAGTCTCTATCTCTAGGAACTACGCAAGCACTATCATGAAGAAATGTGCAAGCATTGTCCATAAGGATTGCGCATCTCAGGGACTGTGTAGTCACTATCATTAAGGACTGTGCAATCACTGTGTTAAGAGCCACCTTCACTATCACTAGCTAATACATTTATCACTGTGCACCAAAGCTACGCGATCACTGCTGACAAAGATGTGTGCAATGTCATTGTCATTTCATAGGTTACTTGTCTTGAGACATTCTTGTGAAGACATCAAGATGGGGTGTTGAAAAAGCAGCTAAAAAAAACTCTTGATTCCTAAGGAGGGACTTGAACACTTAAAGAACATGACCGAGCATGACCTTGATGACTTGAAATGAAAGATGGCATGATCGTGAAGAGGCTCTAAAATTTGAAGGTAGGCAAACTTTTGGAGGGTGTTGTAGCCACGACAACATCTTACAATCCACCTCATGTGACCTATAAGCACAAAAAAATAAAGCCATTTCAACATGCCATCCTTGAATATGATAATGGTTTATACCATAACCCCTCTCCCACCCGAAACAAAAAGAAAAAAAGACAACAAAAAAAAGAACATATCATCATGCCCATCATAAAAATTTAAAATAGAATTTCTTAAATATTTTTGACGAATAATGTTTGAAATTTTTTGGCTAACCTCATGAATACTATATCTCCAATTTTATTGCATAAAAAAGGTCCTATAGTTTTTCCATGATAGATAAATTTTGTTTTTGCCTGTAATATATATAGTTCGTTAAGCATCCTACAGAGTTTTCTAAGTGGCATAGTACCAAGTCAGCATGTCTATCCTTACAAACCCTTTGAATGTGTCCACGTGTCAATTAACCTTCAAAAGTTATAATTAATTCTCTGTAACTAACTTGTAAGACGAGATGAATTAGTTGGGACATAATTATAGTTTGTGATCTAGATTTCTAACCCTAAACAATTAGGATGATGAATTTTCCCAGACGGCAGTTATGGACCATAATATTGTTGCTATATAGAATGGAGTATGTTGTCAATATGTGAAATAAAAGCTATGTATTACATGGGGTAGGAAGTAGAAAGTGATTAATCTTGTTATGTAAGACAATCCATTGATGAAGCAAAAGCATGTAGGCTAGCAGGGTTGCATTTACCAAATGTGCCCTAGTAATGTAATTTATAGGGTGAAGACACTGATTAACGGATGGCTAGATGGAGAAATGTATCTTGACTATAAGTGTGTCTCAGTTCTGTTGTTTTCATTTGGATATCAGTCTAATGTATTTTTTAGCTATGAATCTTGTGCATTGTTATTTAAGTTGGGTTGCTTAAAAGGAAGTGATGTAATAACAATTACGATTTACCTTTTCACCCATAGCTTCTTGAATAAGGACAGTGTCTCCTGACATCCTTCCAATAACCTCTCCTGTTGACGTCTCACAATCAAAAAATGCAATATCCTGCCTTAAAATAGTTTTTAAGTAGAAACTCCTAATACGAGCAGCCTGCCTTTCCCTGTGTACATCCAAAAAGCCACCTCTGCCACACAGAAAGTACTAAGTTAGATCATGAAATATCATGATCCGCCCACAGTCCCCCAGCAAAAGCAAAATTTATTTTCACACTCATTTAACTGATTTGTTATAACAGGACTACATAATGAAAATAACAAGAAGCAAACATTGGGGATTGAAACTAGAATCATGTTCTTAAAAAGCCAAAGAATCAAGTTAAGGCGGGAGGTAATATCTTACGAAAGAAGGATGCAACGGCTGTACAAGCACCTAGATACACAAAATTCAAAGCTACCTGAAGCACCCAAAGCAACAAAAAGAATAAATGTAACATTAGAATTAAACTAGTAAATTTTGCACTCAAGATGAGAAATTCAAAATAAATGCAGTCAGAAACCCATAAATCATTTGGCACATTTTAGTCATTACAATCTGTGAAAAAGCATTCTTATGACCACTTCACAGAGGTGATTCAATTAAGATGAGAGACGAAGTGGCCTTGCATTGCATCCTGTGAAGTAGATGTAATAAAGTAAATTAAATTATGCAGTACCCAGAGTACCCACATCCTAATTTAAAATCTTTAAAATGTTTTTATCAAGCTCAATATAGCATATTTAATATGCAACACTGCATAAACAGATTGATTTAATGTTTCTTATGACTGTCAGTATTTGGACTGTGATAAAAATATGAAAAGAAACATCTTTAAAACAAGACGCTAGAAAGGTCACAAGAGTGGAGTTCCGTAGTGGTTATGTTAATGTATATTGTATTGGCTGCAATTCCTCTCATTAAAATTTAATTAAATATTGAGTTATGAGGAGACATGCTATACTGTCAATATTAAAGTTAATATTAAATTTATGAGTACACATGCTATACTGTCACACTTAGAATTTGATGATTGACCTTACCTACCATCTTAAGTTTTTATTATAAACTTCAGTTTTGATCTCAGCCCATGACACCTTCAAGCTTCAATTACCATTTGAAAGAAGTACAAAGGGAAAATTGACATGTAAGTTCACTCCTTTATACAGAGACTAGATCCATTGACTTTAGCAGCCAACAAATTTTTGTAAGTTGTATCCTCTATAAACATTCTCGATTCTTAATCGTTAGTTGCTCATGTTACTTGACCGATATTGTAAAATCTCTGTCTCTGGTCTTATTTCATGACGTAATATTTGCAATTTTATGTTTGAAAAAAAGCAATGAGACCTACTGACCTTACCCTCTACAAGGGGCATCCTCAGACCGACAAACAAGTTTTGCTCTAAATAGCAGTCCTAAAGTTTGTGTGAATAATGACGTTTGACTGTCAACCATAGACAATTCCTTAGCTAACTGGACTCCTTTGAAAACTTAGAAAGAATCAATATTCTTCCTCTAATACAAGCAGCTGGTAGAGGATTGCACCAATACCTGGCCTGCTTTAAGGAGGTTTCATTTCCAAAGTGTTTGGTTGTTTCTTTCAAAGCCAATGTTGTTCTTTCCAGTACAATAGAATTGCCAACCTGCAAAAACTGTGCAATAAAAGCAAAACTCTGAAACAAAACTACATGCCAACAGTTATTTCCATGCACCATGTTTGCTACTTCTTAATCAAGATCTTCAAGTGCCTTTGAAAGTACAAAATGTCACCTAATTAAAGCATGCCAAATCAGTGCAAGATGCTTAAATATCAATCATCTCATGGATGATGTGTCTGAGAGCAAAACTATAAAGTGTTTGGTTGTTTCTTTCGAAGCCAATGTTGTTCTTTCCAGTACAATAGAATCGCCAACCCGCAAAAACTGTGGAATAAAAGCAAAACTCTGAAACAAAACTACATGCCAACAGTTATTTCCATGCACCATACTTGCTACTTCTTAATCAAGATCTTCAAGTGCCTTTGAAAGTACAAAATGTCACCTAATTAAAGCATGCCAAATCAGTGCAAGATGGTTAAATATCAATCATCTCATGGATGGTGTCTGAGAGCAAAACTAAGTTTTTACATCTATAGATGTTAAGGCACAAGATCAAACTCACTATAACTCAGGTGGCATGTAACAAACTAAAATCTATGTCTTTCATTGAACAAGCCAATCGTTTAATTATTACGTGATATTGACATTACAGCAACTGGCAAAATTCCAATTTGGACATTGTGAGGTTCACATGGAGCTTTCCAAATTGTCAAATTTCATTTTCCAAGTTACAATCTTGGGCCATGTTGTTCTGGGCAATACTTTTAACTAACTTGTCTAACTTCAATGTTGCAAATACACTGCTCTTCTGTGTCAAAAAAATAGTACATATTAATTTCACATAACAGTTTAAGTTGCATTTTAAGGCCATTGTGAACAATAATCGGCATTTTCACCATGAAAATCCAAGCCTTATAAAAGTACACTTCAATTTTTAACACTCTTTAAACGCTGTCAATTCCAGATTTGTTGTGTTCTTTCTTGGCCGAACTAGATATCGACGGGCATTATGACGCTCAAAGTCTAACAACAAGTAAAAAACAATTTTGTTATTTTAAATCTGAAGTGGAATAAGCTTTACCTTGGATACTTCGTGTACCAAACTGTGGTTGTCTGTATTCTGTCCGAACGCATTAATAAGACTCCCAAACAAGATGGTCATAACTGGAAGTGTAAGCCCATTGGCAACGGATGCAATAGTACCAATACTCATCAATGTAATATCCAGGGTGTCTGCTAAGGTAAATAACTTATAAAACGGAACATTATTCTTGGTATCTTCTTTACCCTTCTTACTCTCAGAATTTTCCATGTTTTTATCTACTTTTTCCTTTGCAGCCCTGTTGAAACCTGAGCTGGAACCTGCTTCAAAATTCAACGATCCTGTACTATTAGCATTATTTTGTTCCGGTTTTTCCTTTTTATTTGACATATGGCATCAAGCAAGAACGTTCCAACTTCCTGTGAGGCTTTTGAAGTGCTGAGACATCAGGCACGGACCTCGCCTATGTCCGACCTTTCTGGCAATTTTCCTGTGATTTTGAATTCTGACACCTCCAAAAACCAAAATCTCTCATTCAACCCCCTACAGAAAGAAAACACGATTAGCAAATTTCTCACATCATTTGAGCAGAATGCAATTTTAGACGAGCGCTTAAGGAATTTCCATGAAAAAAAAAATGAAAAAAATGGAGTTTTAGATGAGGGCTCAAAGAATTTTCATGCATGCGTAGATGTCATTTATGAATCTCTGCATATAGTCTTGCACAGTATAATAGTTAAGAATCTCAAACATACTTCTTGAGAAATTACCCGGGATTAGATTCAATCAGTCATGGTAGAAACGGTTGCAGATCAGCGTTGAAACAAGTGGAAGCTTTCTTATATGTATCCATCTCGACCATTTCATTCAAGCTAAAACTTGAATTCGATCAAATTATTGAAAGAAGCAATTGATGAAAATGCAGTTGCGCTAGAGGTTTGATGAGGATTTTCGAATCGTTTTCAGATGCGAGCAAAGACTAAAAGTAAAAACAGTAAATTTCATAACAGCTGTGCCTGTAAGGTTGGAAAATAATCGCTCTTTGATCGACATTGCACAAGGTTGAAAGGGCCGTGATTAATAGTTACACAGGAAGGGCCACACAGAGAGAATCGATGGAAAATTATTATCGATCATAAAAGATCGAGGCGAGCGACAGACAATTTCTGCCACGGAGACTATTTTTGCACATATATTTATTTTTTTTAATCAGCTACTAATTTTCTTTGCACGTCAACCAAAAATTTACAGCGACTCATTTTCTTTGCACGTCAACCGAAAATTTACGATGGAAAAGTTTAAGAACTAAGAAAAATATCAACGAAAATCCTCAAACTCATCAATACTGTACAAAATAATATAAAATAGAAACGTGTAAGATAAGATAAAACAGAAAACATACGGCTAATATAAGCGCAATTAGAAAGATTCGCCAAATCTGGGCTTCTTTAACGAAAATAGAGCACTTCTGCCATTTTAAGTCATCCAAACGAAGAAAAATAAATAACCTTCTTATTGTGCATCAGCTCCAGCCTCCAGATTTCCTTGTCAGAAGCCTCCGCGGCTCGCCGGTTGAACTCTGACAGGCAAAAATGCAAGGAGTTGTCTATAATGCGACTTTTTGAGATTCCGGTGACGAAATCCGGCGGAAGAAATTGAGATGAAATCATGATTTGTTGCAGTTAAAATGGTTTTTTAATTGCATATTCGGATTCAGCACCCTGAAAAACCCCTGGGACGCTTTCATTGTGCAGAAACTAGTTCTCAAACTTGGATTCCAATAAATTACTGCCGGATTTTCACCGGAAAAAATCGCCGGAAAAGCTTTCAAAAAATCGCGTTAAAGACTACGGCAAAATGCAATATTCAAATGCAACGAATATTGCATCTACTTTCGCAGTGTTCCCTAATTACTCATTACTCAGGATGCCTTTTTCAGCTTTAATTTTTATGATAAATGAGCACACCCTTAATTTTTACGATAAATGTGCACACGATTCCTTCCATTTCCACGATGAATGTTATAATGGAGAATCTTTCACATAGAATTTGCACAGAAAGTCCCAGATGCAGTCAGGGGAAAAACAAAGAATATAAACACTTTAATTGCATTCTTCGAATAATTTGCTAATTAATTATTAGACTGTTTAGAGTCTTTTCTTTTAAATAAAACCCGAGACTATCATGATTTATGGAGGCAGATGCTATACACTGCATATTTTGCTAATTTTCCTGCATTTAAAGTTTTTCTTTTGAAAACTCCCGAAATATTGTATAACTCGATTTATGCTGGCAAAGGCTAAACGTTTTACATTTATACTCCGCATATTTTGCTAATTGGCTGTAAGAAGACAGTGTACATATACTTCGCAGAATCGCAAATTTTGTTTGCTTCACATTTGAACTTATTCTTTTCAGAAAACTCTAGAATTCTCGTAGGACTGACTCGAGTTATGCAGGCAAGCGCTGGCCAAATTCAGGCCGGCACAGGGTTAAAATAATAAAAAATAGCGTCTTTGGAGGCCAATGATTCCGGTATAGCTTTAACAGAAATTTTGATTGGTGTCATACGTACTTTAAATCAAATTTCTAGGTAGAGATCTTGACGGTCTCTTATTCAAATCAGGTCTCTCAATCGAAAAACGCAAAAATTGAATACAGTGAACTATAATTTCTTTATTCTCGAAAAACGTTTGAATGATGCTTATAACGTTCCTCATGATTCAAAACAATTGTAAACGGTTTTTAATGTTGGTGGAAACAGATTGAAGAATAAATATGTTATAAACAGCTTGCATGAATGTTGTATAGACTGGAATCTATACTGTAGACTGTAAAGTACTTTAACATCGGATATTATATCTCTAGTTAGTACCTGTCAGGACGTTATATATCAATAACCTAACACCACTGCATACATATAACACCTTAGCGGTATATTTTCACATTTAATCAGAAATATTTAGTACCTATCAGTACGTTATATATCAATAACTTAACACCACTGCATACATATATAACACCGTAGCTGCATCTTTCACATCACATCTAATCAGAGATATGAACATATAAGAAAGGAGTCGTCTATCCAGGCGGCGGAGGAATTGTCCGACTGTTAAAAGTGGTTGCAAAATAAATTCAAAAAATTTGGTAGAAAATCATGTTTTTATGATGAAAAAGAATGTTAAAAATGGTTGCAAAATAAATTCAAAAAATTTGGTAGAAAATTATGTTTTTATGATGGAAAAGAATTCAACGCCATTAAAAACTTTGAGAACCTATAACCTTGCATTTACAATGATTTACAATGAATGCCTCCATTTTTTAGAAAAATAAAATGAACTTGTACCGCGAGGATGGAAGTTTTCCCGACAAAGAATTCGGAATGAGGAAAGACACTGCAACTTTAAAGACCAGCCGCACACCAACGCGACTTCGAAGTTCGCGGGCTGGAGACTATCTAAAGGACTCCCGAGTCGCGACTCCCACTCCCATGGGCGGAGATCATGCCCATCCACTCTAACTTACGCGTGGCCGGTTTTTAGTGGCTGTGTTTTCAGTGGACCACCTCCGCCGGCGATCACTGAATGCATATTGCCGGCTGAATTTGGCGGTGACGTGAGAAGCCAGCATCGACCATAATTATGCAAGCACCCTGAAATTGCCCGGCGCCAAGTACGTTTTTAGGTTTTCGGAAAGTACTTCATTAGATATGAAACATAAAACATTACGGTTGATTAAAATCGCCTAGTGTAATAATAAGGCTCAGGTATTGCTTGGAAAATTATGGAAATTTTGGTTGTAAGGATTTTGTAAATCTAAGTTATAGTTAGAGAAAATTTGACAAATATTTTTGTAAATCTTAGTTATAGTTGTTAAACTTCAAAATTTTTGGTGTTTAGACGTTTTTTTATGGTGTTGAATCTATTTCCACCATCAAAAACACAATTCAAAAATTGCATGTACAAGATTTTTAAAACAAATTTGCCCGGATTCTAGCCACTTTTGACCACCCTGCAATTCCTTCGCGGATTAAACGTTTTTTATGGTGTTAAATCCATTTCCACCATCAAAAACACAATTCGGAAATTGCATGTACAAGATTTTAAAAACAAATTTGCCCCGATTCTAGCCACTTTTGACCGCCCTGCAATTCCTTCGCGGATTAAACGTAGATGACCATAATGTATACGTCAAATTCATTTTGAAAATTATAATGTTCATAATTTTGATATAAAGTAGGTTTATTTTTAAAAAAAAAATTTTTATTTTGTAATTAATTATTTTAAGTTATTTATAAAATTCTTTTATAATATTTATATTTATTTTATTTATTTATTTTTGGTTTTCAATTATATTAATATTGTTTTAATTGTTAATCATAACCAGCTTAGTTCTATTTTAATTCAAACGTTGAGAGGAATCAAATTTATCAAGGTGTAATCCTCTTTTTTGAGTGCAAAACTTAGGAAAAGTTTGCACTGGAGACTCTCGGGGCTTGATAGATCTGGAGTTATCAAGGTGCAAACCTCTTTTCTGAGTGCAAAACTTGAGGAAAGGTTTGTTGATCTCTCTTGGGGCTTGATAGATCTGGAGTTAAGATGGATCTAGGCTAGTTTGCGGCCAAATAAAATATATCGAAGATATGATTAATAAATACATCTAATATTAATATAATCATTTTAAATATGTTAAATATGTCTAAGATTAATCTGGTCATTTTAATTTTAAATTTGCTTAATTACCTCAATTTGTTGACATGATAAATATTGTTAATAACTTTAATGATGAAAAATGATGAAATAAAAATTTTGAATGCAAAGTGACAATGTAATAGTGTTGAATGATAGAAAATGTGAATAATAAGAATGTAGTCAATTACAAATAGTTCAGTGTGATCAATCTCAAACTATTTTCTTCTACTATTCTTACTATTTTCTTCTATTATTCTTATTGTCGGTGTTGTTATTTTTGTCATCTTTTCATATCAATTATATGAAAAGGGCAATTGAAATCGTAAACCATTTAAATATTTAGCTCGAGCTATTGTAGTAAACATCATATCTTGTCTCTCTTGCTCTCCAATATTAATAGGTTGAATTACTATAACACAAAAATAAATGTACATTGTCAATAATTTTGTGTGCTTACATTGGAATCAATCCACATTGTTAATCCAATCACTTCAAAAATAATGTACCATCATACATCCAATTGCATCATATCAGAAATCAACATCTACACTGAAATTAATGCATCTAATACAAGCAATCAAATAAGTTTAGAAAACAAAATCTACACTAAAATCAATGCATCTAATGCAAGCACTCAAATAGGATTAGCAATCAACATCTACACTCAAATCAATGCATCTAGTGCAAGTAAGCAAATAGGATTAAAAACCAACATCTACACTAAAATCAATGCATCTAGTGCAAGCAATCAAACAAGATTAGAAATCACCATCTACACTTAAATCAATGCATTTAGTGCAAGCAATCAAATAGGATTAGAAATAATCTACATTGAAATCAATGCATCTATTGCAAGTAATCAAATATCATTAGAAATCAACATCTACACTAAAATCAAGGCATCTAGTGCAAGCAATCAAATAGGATTAGAAATCACCGTCTACACTGAAATTAGTGCATCTAGTGTAAGAAATCTTCTTCTCTCTCTCCTCCCTCTATCTATATCTATACTTCCCTCCATCTCTCCTTCTTTGTCTTTCTATCTCACCCACCCAAACACAAGTTCTCTCTCACTCCATATCTCTCAATCTCTTTGTCCCTCTCTCCATCTCTCTCTTCTTCCCTCTCTTCACCTTCCATTTATATCTCTTTCTCCCTTTGTCTCTCTATATCACCCCTAAAACATACACTCTCTTTCTCCAATCTATCTATCTATCCCTCCCTCCTCTCCCTCTCTCTTTCTTCTCCTTCTCTTCCTCTCCCCCGCTTCTATCTCTCTTCCCTCTTGTTATCCTCTCTCCCTTTCTCTCCATCTTCTTTATAACTCTCTCTCTCTCTTTCTTCACCTTTCTCTCTCTATGTATTTCTTCTTACCTCCCTCTCTCACCCTCTCTCTCTCTTTCTTTCTCTCTGTCTTTACCCTCCAACTTTGTTAATATATCCCTCCCTCTCCCCCATTCTCTCCATCTCTCCTTCTTTGTCTCTTTATCTCACCCCCAAACATACACACTCTACCTCCATCTCTCCCTTGTCACTCCCTCTCTCTCTCCACTTCTCACTCTATGTCTTTCTTCTTCCCTCCCTCTCCAACTCCATCTCTCTATCCTTCCCTCTCTCCTCCTCTCTCTCAAGTCCTATATCTCGTCCTTCCTCTCTCTCCCTTTCTCTCCTACCTCCTTCTCTCTTCCCCCATTACTCACCCTCTCTCTCTCCTTTGTCTCTCCCTCTCTACTTCTCACTCTCTATGTATTTCTTCTTCCCTCCCTCTCTCCCCCTTCAACTCCATCTCTCTATCCCTCCCTCTCTCCTCCTCTCTCTCAAGTCCTCTCTCTTGTCCTTCCTCTCTCTCCCTTTCTCTCCTACCTCCCTCTCTCTCCCCTCCAATCCTCTAACTAAATCCCTACCTCTCTCCTTCTCTCTCTCCCCCCTCCATTTTTGTGTCTCCCTCTCCCTCTCTTACACTTTTCTGTTGAAATGTGGCAACAAGAATATTCCAATTTTAATTTGTCCTTGAATTAAAATTGTGAATTAAAATTCGAATTTAGTCTCACCAACTGCTAGAAAAATAACTAATTAATTCATCTTGAGTTAATTATTTGGAGAAATTCAAGTTAGAAGTTTTTATGTAGTCATGCAACAGTTATCTCTTAAATTAAGAAGATTATCCCTTAATTAAGGAGATAAGATTGAGTTATATTTGAGTTGTAATTAGTTGCCTCAGTTTACTGAGTTAAGTCCAATTAAATTAGTTCCAAACTGTTTGAGTAACTAGTTGTGAGTTATCAGTTAGTTGATGCATACATACACTCAACTAGTGTACTCCAGATAACTGAAGATTCTCTTATCATTAACTCATGCATGTCTATTATGAGAAAGACCCAGTTGAGATTAAAGACAGGGACAGTATACTATCAGTTGCATGTTTTCTCCTATAAAGGAAACTCGTGCATGCAGAAGGAAGAAGGTTCCTTGAGGATTGCACAGTTTTATAGGGTGTGAGATTAGTGTGTGAAATCAATGTTACACTTGGTAATAGGAGGATCACCCAGGAGAAACTGTGCAAGGAAATAGGAGGCTTGGAGGGCAGAGGAGAAGGTTTGTGAGAAACCTTCTTTCCCTGTGAGCATCCAGGAGGATTGTACTGAGAGCTGGTTAGCTATGAGAGCTAAGGCTTTGTATTATTCTGATATATTTCCACCTTGTATGATAATACAGATATTGGGGTTTTTCGCTGAGGCTTTCCCCTGAGGGTTGATTCCTCCTCTCCCCTCTCCTTCAGTTTATCTACATCTCTCCCTTGTCACTCCCCCTATCTCTCCATCTCTATCACTCTCTGTCTTTGTTCTTCCCTCCCATATATATCTAGAGTTAATATATATCATAATATATTATAATATAACAAATTTAATATTGTATTAATCTAAAGTTATTAAATTTAATAATATTAATATGAATATTAAATTTAATAATAATAATAATAATAATAATTTAATATGACTATTAGGGGTTAATAATGTTTTTTTTGCATGCTATTAATAATAATTTAGCCCATAGGCTTCACTTAAATAAAACCTCTTTTTTTAGTGTTATTTAAATATAAAGGGATTTATGGAGTAAATATAAAAAGAGATTTTATTTATTTACCATACCTCTTTATACCTCTTTTAAATTTATTAATTTATCTTACCTTTTTTATAAATATGGTATTTTGCCTATGGTATTAATAATAATTTGTCCCATTGTATTTGGCCTATAAGTTTCACCTAAATAAAACATTTTTTATAGTTTTCATAAAATAAAGAGGTTTATGGTGTAAATATAAAAAAAAAGGTTTTATTTATTTACCATGCCTTTAGTTCATTTATATTTTTTTTACCATACCTCTCGTTTACTTATATTTTTATTTATTTACCATACTTCATTTTTTAGTGTTCCTAAAACTCTTTATATTTTAAATTTATATTGTGTTTATACATAATAATAATTAGATTGATTTTTAACAAAGACAGACATTAAATTAATTAATTAGGGTCGACATTAGATTAAAAATGTTAAATGTTAAACATGATTATGTTAAATGTTTACATGTTTACGCTTGAGATCTACCCTCATACTAGGTTGTAAATCGCCTCTTGGGAAAATCAATTAATTATAAATACCATCCTAGATTCATCTTCACTCCAGATCTATCAAGCATCGAGATGGATCAAATCTCTTGAGGTGCAAACCTCTTTTTTGAGTGAAAAGCTTAAGGAAAGGTTTGCACCTCAAGAGATTTGATCTCTTGAGGTGCTTGATGGATTCGAAGTTAAGATGAATCTAGGTTGGTTTTAGTGATGCGCGGCCAAGGAAAATCTATTGAAGATATGATTAATTTTATCAATAATATGTAAATACATCTAATATTAATATAATGATTTCAAATATGCTAAATATGTCTGAGATTAATTTGGTCATTTTAGTTTCAAATTTGCTTAGTTACCTTAGTTTGTTGAGATGATAAATATTGTTAATAACTTTAATGATGAAATAAAATTTTTGAATGCAAAGTGACAATGTAATAGTGTTGAATGATAGAAAATGTGAATAATAAGAATGTAGCCAATTACAAATAGTCTTCATTGTGATCAATCTCAAACTATTTTCTTCTACTATTCTTATTGTCACCCTTGTTAGTTTTGCCATCTTTTCATATTAATTATATGAAAAGGACAATTGAAATTGTAAACCATTTAAATCTTTAGCTTGAAACATAATTACTGATCAAACGAGAAAATTACTTGGTACCCATTTCTTTGAGGTTGTAAAAAATCACCCGATTTTGAAAATTGTTGATTCAGAATACACTTTTTTTTTAGCATATTTTTGGCACTTTAAATTTACTTATGTATCAAGTATGAACATTTTTTTTAAAATATTAGTGATTTTCATGCTAATTTAAAAAAGTGTTGATATAGCATCAACACATTTTTTAAATAGTTTATTTTTTAGACTTTAAATTTTTTTATGTATCAAGTATAAACATTGTTTTTAAATGTTCGTGATTTTCATATTGATTTTGAAAAGTGTTAATACAACATCAACCCTTTTCGTTTAGAGGGTTTATTTTTTACACTTTAAATTTTCTAATTTATTAAGTGTGGATTTTTCTTAAATGTTTGTGATTTTCATGTTGGTAATAAAACATAAAACAAAATTAGAAAAAATAAAAAAAAAATGACAAAACAATGCAAATAATAAAAAATATATATATAAAAAACAAAAAACACGCATAAAATATAAAAAATTAAAAATTAAATTGTAAAAATAGATAATAAATAAAAAATAAATAAAAATATCAAAAAATAAATAATAATAATAATAATAATAATAAATATTTCAAAGAAACATGTAATTTAAAGAAAAATTTGAAAATGAACTTAAAAAAACACATCTATAAAGATATTTTAAGCTAAAAATAAATAAAATACAACCACATAATAATAATTAAAAAAAAAATTGAAAAAAATTAAATAAATATTTAAATTATTAAAAAAAATCTAATTAAAAAACAATTAAATTAAAAAAAGTTATATTAAAAAATTATAAAATAAAAATAAAGACAATTAAAACAAAAAAAATTAATAAAAGAAAATTACTACAATAACAAAAAAATAAAATTAAAAAAAAATCAAATCAAAACAAAACAATTAAAAAAAATATATCCTTGCCACCCCTGCGCAGGGTTGGCCATGAGCGTGCATAAGGAGGCAGGTTGCACATAGTCACCTCCCCGCCCGCGCCCATGACCAACCAGGGCCATGGGTGGTGGGGATTTTTTATTTTTTTATTTTTTCTATTTTTTTAATGGTTTTGTTTTTAATCGTTTTTTATTTTTATTTTTTTGTTTGAATTTTTTTTAATTAATCCTTATTTTTTTAATTTTTCCTTTTTAGTAATATATATATATTTTTTTAAATTTAAAAAAAATAAATTATTTTGTTGATTTAAATTTTTTTTTAATTATGTGTATTTTTGTTTTGTTTTTATTTTTTATTTATATTTTTATCATTTTATTTATTTAATTTTTTTGTTTAGTTTTTTATATTTATTAGTTAATTTTATTTTATTTTTTATATTTTTATAGGTTTTTTGTCTTTTTTATAATTGATTTTTTTTGTCATGTTTTTAAATATATATATAATTTTTTTTATGTTTTATTTCTTATTATTATTTTTTTTTAAATTTTGTGCTTTTTTTCTATATTTGAAATTTTGTTATCTTTAGTACTTCAGTGTTATTTTTTGTGTTTTTTTATTGTTTTTAATTTTTTACAATATTTGAATTTTTGTTTCCTTTTGTATTTTTTTTGTGTTTTTTTATTGTTTTTTTTTTCAATATTTGATTTTTTTTATTATTTTTTGTGTCTTTTTATTGTTTTTATTTTTTTTTCAATAAATTTTTTTAATCATTTTTTGTGTTTTTTTAATCAATAATAAAAAATTTGCTTTCTTTTGTATTATTTTTTGTGTTTCTTTTATTGCTTTTATTTTTTTCAATATTTGAGTTTTTGTTTTTTTTTGTATTTTTCATTTTTATTTCTTTATACATTTATTTTTTATTTTGGTTTTATTTTTTATTTTTTTCTACAGGGTCCGTGTTGATGTTCGTCTAGTAATCCGATCCCATTATGTGCAATTTGATAGTTGATTTTAAAATTTTCGTTATAATGAATCGATTCTGCCTCCACAATGTATCAATTTCATTATTGGTCTTTAAGTTTTCATTACAACTAGTCGAGTTCACCTACACCGCGTGTCAATTGGATGGTTGATTTTAAATTTTTGTTGCAATGTATCAAGTTGTCTTAGGTTAAGATTTTACAATTGCTATATATATTTAGCATTTATAGAATAAATTACTTTTGGTATAATAACTCTTTCATTCACGTGTTCATTTTTAAAGTTTTTTGTTATAAAATTTTTCCATAATGTCATGCTTGAACTATTTTGAAAACTTGAGAATTTTTTGTAGTCATAATCTTTGGTTTTAATTGCATGGTTGAAAAATTGTCAAGATTTTAATGTTTTTCTAAATCATGATATTTTATCTTTAATTTATGGTTGAAAACAATTATAATTTCAGGGTTTTTAGAGTCAAAATATTTTATCTTTAACAACATGGATGGAAATTTTTGGAATTATGAAGATTTGAGACACGATATTTTGTCTTTAACATTATGTCCAAGAATTGTTGGAATTTTACAGTTTTTCAAAGTCCGAATATTTTTTCTTTAATTCCATTGCAAAATTGTTACTCGATTTATTTTTTGTTATTCGAGAATCAACACTTATTTTTTTACGGATGTTTTTTCATCCATTTTGCAAGAAAAAATGGTTTTTACTTTCATTTAAAAAAATGTTGAAAATTTACCCTTAAAAAACATCGTTCTGGCATACACAATTTTCATTTTTGGGTTGTATTTCCATGTTTTTTTTGGATTTTTGGGATAAAGTACCTGTTTTGAGGTAATAGTTCTCGTTTGATCGGTAACTATGTTTTGAGTTGTTGTAGTGAACATCATACCTTGTTTCTCTTGCTCTCCAATATTAATAGACTGAATTATTATAGCACAAAAATCAATGTACATTGTTAATAATTTGTTTTGCTTACATTGAAATCAATGCACTATGTTAATCCAACCACTTTAAAATTAATGTATCATCATACATCCAATTACATCAAATAAGAAATTAACATCTATAATGAAATCAATGCATCTAATGCAAGCAATTAAATAAGATTAGAAAACAACATCTACATTGAAATCAATGCAAAAATTCAAATAGGATTAGAAATCAACATCTACACTCAAATCAATGCATCTAGTGCAGTAAGCAAATAGGATTAGAAACCAACATCTACACTGAAATCAATGCATCTAGTGAAAGCAATAAAATAAGATTAGAAATCACCATCTACACTAAAATCAATGCATCTAGTGCAAGTAATCAAATAAGATTGGAAATCACCATCTACACTAAAATCAATGCATTTAGTGCAAGCAATCAAATAGAATTATAAATCATCTACATTGTAATCAATACATCTAGTGCAAGCAATCAATACATCGTCGTGCAAGCAATCAATACATCGCTGGGAAACATGTGATCAACAATTGCCATTTGCTACAGAAATTCGTACAGACACCACAAAAGCTCTTCTGCAATTTCTATCAATCAGTGGGTCATGACGAGCGCACATAGTTATGAATCAATGATGGACATGACACCTGCATAGAAGGTGTAGGCAGAAACACGACCTCTGGACCAAGGTGCTGGGGGAGCGTGAGGTGAGTATCAGGGGCGCAACCGAGGCCGAGGTGGAGGAGGGCCTGGTAGAGGCCGAGGGCAACTTATTTGTTACAATTGTGGAGGACCAGGACACTACACGAGAGACTGCCCGAATTTGACGCGACTGACATGTCGCTATTGTACTTAGTTTGATGATGCGACTAAGGATTGCCCTATATTATTGGCTAAGATTTGCGAGAAGGGGCGCAACCTCCGCAGCCGACTCAGAACCTCCAGATGATGAGGGCTAAGCCTCATGAGGAAGACCCTAAGGTAAACATTATGCTATGGAGTGGAACGATGACTGGTGAGGATAAAGGGAAGCAGCCTGCAGAAGGTGAGTGGGTCCGCAAAGCACTAGAAAAGGAGACTGGGTTTGATCTAGAGCGCACAAAAGAAAAATTTATGGAAGCAAAGAAAAGCTTCGTTGAGGCCTCTACCTTAGGAAGTCAGGAGAAACCAGTTGAAGAAATGGACCCATCCATGATTACCATGTTCTTAGAGACCTGCATGAAACTACTCTGCAATAGTAAGGCTATGAAGGGACTGCAGGAACTAATCAACCGGTGCACTGGCAAGGACAACGCTACTAGCGAACTATGCATAGTCAGAAAGCTTGGTAAGCATAAGGCGAGGACTAGACGTGAGATGAGACTCACCGTGCAGATAGGGGAATATGAAATGGACCAAGTTATCTTGGATCTGGGGTCCGACACAAATGTTTTGCCAAAACAAACATGGGAAATAATGGGGAGACCTGCGCTCCAGTGGTCTCCCATCCAGTTAAGGATGGCGAATAAAAAAAAATCATCTCAATGGGGAGGCTGCAGGGGGTAACAGTTGACATCGAAGGCGCGAGTGCATTGGCGGATTTTGAAGTAATAGAGATTGTGGATGATAGCAATCCCTACCCTGCACTCCTTGGGATCGATTAGGCCACTAACATGAATGGGGTAATCAACCTGAAGAAGCGAAAGATGATATTTGAAAAGAAATCACTTCGCGTAGTGGTACCACTGGATCCTGTAGAAGGATCGCGCTATACAAAACCAGTCTGTGATTATGAAAGTGATGACGATTTGGACCAAATTTATAAGATAACGACACGAGACCAGGATTGGGTGAATCCGATAGCAGACGGACGTATTGCATGGGACCGCGAGAGCTCCTGCACATCAGATTTAGACGAAGAACTAAAGCACTGGAAAAACTGGTTGCATGAAGCTTCTACACTGCACTGTAATATGATGACCAAGTCGTTGCGCTGCGTATCATTAGAGGTAAGGAATATGCCTTACTATGATGAGCTAACTAACGTTGATTTCTTTTTATATGCATTTGAAAGGGAAGTGCCTGAGAAGCATCGCTTCCAAGCATTAGATTGGGTGCTACACACTACACCTGCAAGATGGTGGGGTACGCACAATGTTAGGAAAACAACTCACAAAAAGATAGAAAAGATAGATCAACGCCTTAGAATTCAGCCTCTTCGAGGGGGCAACCTCCTTTACATTACACAAATGAACAATTCTTGGATGATACAAATGAATAAACCTCCCTTCTATATATAGGAGTTTAAGGGGTCATAATATAATCAAGTCGACATAACAGTAATAACATAAGGGCACAAAAATAACAATAGTGGGTTTCTATGGGGCATACTAATAACAATATGGGGATAATAGGGGCACAACAATAACAATAAGTGATATAATGACAATAGTAATGGGGGAATCACTAGTATCATAGGGGCCTAACAAACCCCTCTCATTTCGAAAAGTGTTTTCCTCAACGCTTGAGTAGTTCTAGATGCTTCTGTATAAAATTCTCATCCTCCCATGTGGAATCTTTAGTGGATAAGTTCTTCCACTTGATGAGATACTCCGAAATTGATCAATTTCGTAGCTGTCGAGTTCTTGTTTCTATGACTGCTTCCGGTTCCAATATGATTTTTCCTTCCTTGTCAAGTTCTAGCAATATTGTTTGAACTGGGAGCTTATCACCTATAACCTTCTTTAAACATGAAACATGGAAAACTGGGAGCACTCAAAAAGCTGCAGGAAGCTCCAATTTGTATGTCATAGTACCAATCTTTTGCAACACCTTGTACGGACCATAATACTTTGGTGATAATTTATCATCCTTCTTAGCTTGCTTGAGGGACATTTGTTTGTATGGTTGTAGCCGTGGGAATACCCAGTCACTTACATCAAAACTTCTTTCGTTGTGATGTTGATCTCCCTGTTGTTTCATTCTATTTTGCGCCAACGTGAGGTTATCCTTTAAGAGTTGGAGAACTTGTTGTTGATGTTCGATGTGATTTTCCACTACTTGAACCTTAGAATTTTATCTTAAATATGATGTGATGGATGGTGGATGATATCCATAAAGTGCCATAAATGGGGTCATTTTTGCTGCAGTATGGAAGGAAGTTTTATACTACCATTCAGTCAGAGGCCACTATTTGACCCATTGTGTTTGTTTATCAGATACAAAGCAACGAAGATATTCTTCCAAACATTTTTTTACTATCTCAGTTTGCCCATCAGATTGAGGATGATAAGATGAGCTATGAGCTAACCGAGTACCAAGACAAGAAAATAATTCTGTCCAAAAATTTCCAGTGAAAATGGGATCTTTGTCGCTTACAATAATCTTTGGGTTTCCATGTAGTTTTTGAATTGTTTCCATAAATGCAGTAGAAACTGTACTGACTTTAAATAGATGTGATAATGCACAAAAGTGTGCATACTTGGTAAGTCTGTCAACTACCACCATGATGACACTCTTTCCCTCGGCCTTGGGTAAACCCGTGATAAAATCCATTGAAACCTCCTCCCAATGTTGGCTTGGAATGGATAAAGGTTGTAATAGACCTGGGGTCTTAATTGTTTCAACTTTATTTTGTTGGAAAACTAAACATTCCGCCACAAACTTTTGAATATCCGATTTAAGGCCATCCCAAAAAAAATTCTTCTTAACCCTGTGGTAAGTTTTTAAAAATCCAGAGTGCCCTCCTAAGGGAGAAGTGTGCAATTCCATAAGAATCTTTTGTTTCAGTTGGGAATTCTTACATAGGTATAAGTGATCTTTGTACCATAACGAATCATTTTTCCAGCTAAATGTATCAAATGTACTGGGATCTTGTTGTATCTTTCGAATGAGTGCCCACACTTCTTCGTCATTCTTTCATTCCTCCCTTGCTTCGTTTATCCAATCTCGTTGGATAATAGAAATGGCGCACAACAATGCTTCCACATCCTCATGCTTTCTTGAGAGTGCATCTACCACAACATTTTGCTTCCCTTTTTTGTAGATTATTTCAAAGTCATAACCCAACATCTTTGTGACCCATTTTTGTTTCTCTTCATAGGATAATCTTTGTACTAAAAAGTATTTAATACTATCATGATACGTTTTTACCTTGAAGTGTCTTCCCATTAGGTAGGGTCACCATTTCTTAAGTGCATGTAGTATTGCCAAAATTTCCTTCTCATAAATAGCGTTGTGTAAATACTTTCCCTTGGTTGGATGACTTTCGAAAGTAATGGGTCTTTCATCTTGCATTAAACAACACCAATTCCATTTCCTAAAGCATCACATTCCACAATAAAGGTTTTTGTGAAGTCCAGCGTAGTTAAGGCCGGTGCTTGGCACATTGCCTCTCTAAGATGCTCAAAGGCCTTTGTTGCTTCTGGAGTCCATGAAAATGCATCTTTCTTCAATAATGTTGTTAGAGGTGCTGCTATTCTCCCATAATTCTTAACAAACTTGCAATAATACCCTGTCAACCCGAGAAATCCTCGCAGATGCTTTATGGATGTGGGGATTTTCCATTCCTTAACGGCTTTAATTTTTCTATGGTCTACCTTAACACCTTCATGAGATACAATATGACCCAGATATTCCACCTCTTGTACTCCAAAGAAACATTTGGAGATTTTTGCATATAACTGTTTCTCCTCCAATAGTTTGAGCACCCTGTCAACATGTTCAACATGATCCTTTCAAGACTTGTTGTAGATTAGTATATCATCAAAAATTACTAACACAAATTTTCTAAGGAAGGGTTTGAAAATGGAATTCATCAAACCTTGAAATGTAGAAGGTGCATTGGTAAGGCCAAAAGGCATGACCAAAAATTCATAATGACCCTCATGAGTTCTAAATGTTGTTTTCAAAATGTCTTCAGTGTTCATTCTGATTTGATGATATCCTGAATGAAGATCCAACTTGGTGAAGTAAATTGATCCATGCAATTCATCCAATAATTCATCAATGATAGGAATGGGAAATTTATCTTTAATAGTGAGCTTGTTGAGCTCCCTATAATCCGGACACATGCGCCATGATCCATCCTTCTTGTGCACCAATACTACTGGAGTGAGAAAGAACTTTGACTACGTTGAATTATACTAGCCTCTAGCATTTCTGCAACCATATGTTCAATTTCACTCTTTTGGGCATAGGGATATCTGTACGGCCTTATGTTTGGAGGAACACTTCCTGGAATCAAATGAATAGCATGATCATGATCACGAACAGGTGGGAGACCTTTGGGAGTCTCAAATACCTTGGAATGATTGTCCAACACTTTTTGGAGATCTTGAGAAATAGATGATTTCAATGTGGGAACCTCTAGCGAACATAATTGTGCAATTACACTTCGTTGTTCCTTCTTTAGAAGCTTTGTCATACTGTTAGAGTTGATTATCTTTCCCTGTTTCCTTGCAATACCCCTTAGTTCAACTTCCTTTCCTTCCACACAAAATTTCATGAAAAGTTCTTGAAAATTAAAAGCTATCATACCCAAGGATTGTAGCCATTGGACTCCTAGTACAACATCAACACCACCCATTGGAATGGAAAGCATTGGGCTATTCAATACATATTCTCCCATAGATAGCTTGATATTATGGCACTTTCCAGAGCAATTTATGGTTCCCCCACTTGCAACCATCACTTGACACTCTAGTGCTGGATATAGGAAGCAATTCAATTCCTTTGCTATCTTACAATGAATAAAAGTATGGGTACTTCCCGAATCAATCAACACCATTACCTTTTCTTCTTGATAGTTTGAGGAGTGGTAATTCCAACTAATGCATTACAAGATATGGTCGAATTCATTTCTTCTTTATCTAGGGTTTGTTCCTGGAGTATATCTTCTTCTTTTGACATTTCTTGTTCCTTTTCTTCCTCCTCTTCACAATCTATGTAGAATAATTTCTTCTCAGCACACTTATGACCTTTAGTGTATTTGCTATCACAACTGTAACAAAGCCCTTTTTCTTTTTTTCTTCCAATTGTTGTGGTGTCAACCTTGTAGGTTGTGGAAGGCTAGGGGCAATAACACTTCCATCTTTATATTTGTGAGCGGTAGGCCTCCTAGTTGCCATAATTTTGATTTCCATTTTTCTTGCTAACCTGAATGCATTCTCCAATGAATCAGGTTCCCAAAGGCGAACCTCATGTTGGATATTATCCTTTAAAGTCCCTATGAACACATCAATCCTATGCTCCTTTGGAATATATTTTACCCTTATGTTCAATTTTTGGAAGTCCTCAATGTGCTCCATCATTGAACCCTTTTGTTTGAGATTTATCAATTGGCTAAAAAAGGTGTTGCTTTTTATATCCTCATAATGTGCTATCATTTCTTCCGTAAAAATTGCACAAATGACAATTTTTTTACGAGAGCAAAGCCATCGATACCATACAAACTGATTTGGTTCCAAATATAAAGTTGCAATACGTACCTTTTGTGTTTTGCACATTATGGAGATTGAAAAATTTCTCCATCTGTAGTATCCATGTTCCGGGATCCTTGCCATCAAACTTCCTCATATTGATTTTTGGAACATAGTGGGTCTTCAATCCAACGTTAGAGTCTATGAAATCATGATTAACATTTCTTTTGTTCTCATCATGGGTTTCCTTTACTACCCTTTCACCATTAGTGACCATTTTGTAGAAATTTTGAATAATATGACACTTATTCACAGAGATTATCCCAATTATACACTATTGCGGAATACATGCATAATACATAACCTCCTCTACGTTGATCATCAATTTTGCAGAATTAAAAACAATGAAACATCAATCGCATGCACACATTAACACAGTATGTAACCCGGGGAAAGCATATCGCTGAAAACCCCACACTATATGTATATTATAATGATTGAGAACATGTAACAATACATAGTACAATACTCCTCACAAGTACTCAGCACTATCTCCACCTGTTACACACAAACTAGCTCAGATCTGAATCAATCACAGGTTCAAATCTCCTCCGCTGCTTGCCTGCCTCCACTGCGCAATCCTGCATGAGAATAATGATGAATGGCTTAACCAAACTCGTATTTCCTTGTCTGAACCACGCAATCCTCATTGGCATTACTCAATCCATTGATTATGCAAGATCTCATGCACAACTATAGTCACAACTGATAGCAATCTCAACCTCTAACACCTGTCTCCACTGAACTGTCCATGCACTGAGTTAACTGATGTATTCTTTAGTTGCTTTATGAGTTAATAATTAGTGAATTAATTAACAATTAATTCACATCACTCATCACTAGTGTATTCTGCAGCTAGACTAAATACAACTAGTTTAACCAAGTCAAATTGAACACAACTCCATCAACTCCACCAAACTCAACCACATGAGTTCTAACTGAAGTCCACCATGCAATAGCTCAACTGACCCACAAGAAAAGTGTATTTCCTTCTGACAGCTACATGTGCCACATCTGTAGCTCAAACTGAAGTGCTCCAAGAGGATAAGAAAATGTTTATAGTCCAAATATTATTATGAGCTAATAATATTCGATTGTTCTATTTTTAGCCTGGCAGTCTAAAAATAGACTCCGCCCATATGTCTAAAAATAGAAGTCCATCTATTTTTACCAACATGACCAATCATCCACAAATAGCATCTTGCAACTCATAGACCATGATCCATATGTCTAAAAATAGACTTTGCGCCAAAAATAGCTTGCGGGCCCACTTAGTGAAGACGACTCCTTTCCACTAAGCTCCATCATCTTGTTGCATTTTCAACACTCCCTCTCAACAAGATATGGATTATCTGCAACCCTTATCCTGCCTCTGTGATGTTCTACATGCAACATATTTGCCCGATCCACTTGCTCCAACAACACTTGGAACAAAAACACTCCCAACTGACCACTCTGTTGGGCTAGGAACATACTCTGATGCTGAAGCTCTAACTGCTGATGACAAGTGCTCCCTCTCTGACATCTGCGCTACTGCAACATCTCCATGCATCTCGCACCATTGCACACCTCTCTGTGCCACCTAGCACTGTGCAAAACACTTGTGCCTCTCGCATTGCTGCAGCCTGCTAGCTATGCGCTGTCCTAGGATTCCCTACACTGTCGCTCTCTCTGCTGCTCCATCTGCATCTGTCTCTACCCAATCAGTCAGCTCCTGCTACTCCACATCGAGGCTCCCGTAGCAAGGTCTCATCCAAGAGGTTGGGTACCTCAAGGATCCAGCCCCTCCTCCTTGGGACGATCAATCCACATCACCCCACCTCCTACCTGGAGGTATGGCTGCATGCGATCCCTCTGCCCACCTGGCTCAAAGTTTCCCCTTAATGGAGGTCTCTGCATGAGTAGATGTCTCTACTTGATCTCCTCTCAGCTTCCCTTGTTGTGGCTGCTCCACAACCTCCTGAAGCTACTGCACCAATCGTGGCTCCTCCACAATCGTCTCAGACTTCTTCTGGATCTGCATGTTGAGAGGTAATATACGCTCCCTCTCAACCACCAAGTCTCCATCAGTTGCCTCACTGCTCAAGGCTTTGCATGCATCTTGAACCTCAAGAGCATACAGGTTCTTAACCCGTGAACCAATCTACTTCACCTGTCTAGTGATGATGTGTCTAAGGAAAACCTTTCCCTTACTGAAGACTACATCATAGCCTCTGTCTTCCAGCATCGCAATCAACACCAAGTTTCTCTTCAGTCCTGGTACATACTTGACATCGGTCAAGGTAAGGCGAGCTCCACGCTCCCTCTGAAAAATAACCGTGCCTACACCTGAGACACTATACTTCTCATCATTACCCATCGCTATGAGTATCTGGAGATCATTCTCCTCCAAAGTACTGAAGAAACTCTTGTCACTGGTCATGTGGAAAGAAGCTCCACTGTCAAGAAACCAACCACTTCCCACCATGGATGAAACCATACATGCGAAGAGTGTGAAATCCAACTCAAACTGTGAAGCAAGTGCCTCACCTTCAGATCCTTCCCTAGATCCCTTCTTGGATTTCCTCCGTGGACAATTTGCAGCATAATGGCCCACCTCATGACAACGAAAGCATCGCACTTTCGATTTGTCAACCTTCTTCCCATCATTGGAAGAACTGGATTCGGAAAGAGAACCCTTCTCCTTCCCCTTCTTTGCTTTGGCAACCAAAGCGCAATTTTCTTCATCAGATGCCTTTGATGAAGATCCGTCCCTGGTATTCCGCCTGATCTCCTCTTGCACAAGATCCGACCAAAGTCTCTCCCATCCTGGCAATTTCTCCCGACCATTGACAGAGTCCTGATAGGAATGCCAACTCTTCAGAAGACCAAGGAGAGCCAAGCTCACCAAGTCCTCATCATCGACAGTCACACCCACACTTCCAGCTCATCCCGGCATTGGGTGAACTTCGTGAGATACTCGGGCATACTGTCTCCATTCTCACACTTAATGTTTCTGAGTTTATCCTTGAGCGCCAACTTCCTCTGGTCGCTCTTGCTTTGGAATAAATCTGTCAACGCTTTCCACATCAAGTATGGAGAAGCCTTTCCATGCAGGCTAGATACAATGTGATCCTTCACGCCCTCCAACAGAATCCTTCGACACTTTGTTGTCTTCTTTTGCCAAGCCACAGCTTCAACAACATCAGTAGGTTTTTGGACCTTAGCCTCTATGAACTCCTTCAGCCCATTGTCATCTAACACTGCCTCCATCCTGTCTTTCCATGCAATATAATTCGAGCTGCCCTCAAGAGCATACTCCAATCACAATCCGTTGAAAGACATTGCAACGTTGACACCAAGAAAACACTGCTGCAAATTTCGAATTCCACCAGCTCACAACTCAACCGCTTCTGATCTAAAATTCGTGAGAACAAAGTATTTCTCGTACAAAGATTGACTGTATGGGCTTTTACCGGATATCTGACCTTCCAAAAGAAGGATGAATCTAGAGGCTACCTGGCCCGATTAAAGACTCAGCCTGAAGAAATAAAATGTAAACACTTTCTGAATAATAGATCTGATGATCAACTCTGCTCTGATACCATGTAGAAATTTTGAATAATATGACACTTATTCACAGAGATTATCCCGATTATACACTATTGTGGAATACATGCATAATACATAACCTCCTCTACGTTGATAATCAATTTTGCAGAATTAAAAACAATGAAACATCAATCGCATGCACACATTAACACAGTATGTAACCCGGGGAAAGCATACAGCTGAAAACCCCACACTATCTGTATATTATAATGATTGAGAACATGTAACAATACATAGTACAATACTCCTCACAAGTACTCAACATTATCTCCACCTATTACACACAAACTAGCTCAAATCTGAATCAATCACAGGTTCAAATCTCCTCCGCTGCTTGCCTGCCTCCACTGCGCAATCCTGCATGAGAATAATGATGAATGGCTGAACCAAACTCGTATTTCCTTGGCTGAACCACGCAATCCTCATTGGCATTACTCAATCTATTGATTGTGCAAGATCTCATGCACAACTATAGTCACAACTGATAGCAATCTCAACCTCTAACACCTGTCTCCACTGAACTGTCCATGCACTGAGTTAACTGATATATTCTTTAGTTGCTTTATGAGTTAATAATTAGTGAATTAATTAACAATTAATTCACATCACTCATCACTAGTGTATTCTGCAGTTAGATTAAATACAACTAGTTTAACCAAGTCAAACTGAACACAACTCCATCAACTCCTCAATCAACTCCACCAGACTCAACCACATGAGTTCTAACTGAAGTCCACCATGCAATAGCTCAACTGACCCACAAGAAAAGCATATTTCCTTCTGACAGCTGCATGTGCCACATCTGTAGCTCAAACTGAAGTGCTCCAAGAGGATAAGATAATGTTTATAGTCCAAATATTATTATGATCTAATAATATTCGACTGTTCTATTTTTTACCTGGCAGTCTAAAAATAGACTCCGCCCATATGTCTAAAAATAGAAGTCCGTCTAGTTTTACCAACATGACCAATCATCCACAAATAGCATCCTGCAACTCATAGACCATGATCCATATGTCTAAAAATAGACTTTGCGCCAAAAATAGCCTGCGGGCCCACTTAGTGAAGGCGACTCCTTTCCACTAAGCTCCATCATTCTTGTTGCATTTTCAACACATTTCTTGTAGCAACTTATTCAAATTTATCTTCAATTCTTCCATCTTATCGTCCATGCCATTCATCTTAGCGTCCATGCCATTCATCTTAGCTTCCATGCCATCCATGTTAACTTCCATATTAAATTGCATGCCATTCATATTAGCTTCCACGTCATTCATCTTGGCTTCATTTACCTTTAGTGAGAGTGAAATTTGTTGTACTTGGTCTTGTAATTTTGATATATCATGTTGCATTTCTTCCTCTTTTTCACGAGTCATGCTAAATCTTTCAAGTTGCTTACTAGGCGTTTCCATTTTATTTCTTCGGGGCATTAATTAATGCTAATAATTCTTCACTCTTCCCTTTGAATTCCTTCAAACTAATTTTTCAAACAATTCTTATGCAAAATTTTAAAAATTCTACACACCTTTTTTTTCACTTTGTAAGAGCTTGATTTTGAATCTATTGTATCTCTGTAACTGCGGATATCGAATATTTGAAATCTCATCTTGCGATAGCCCTCCGAGTCCTCTTTTTAACCCCACAAGTCTGATCAATATTGGATTCTCCAACGAAGAGTTATGCCAAATATTCCACGGTGACCTGATTATAAACTAGTTCAGTAGAGCAAACTTGTACGACATGCCACGTGTCACAGTTTCGACCTTAGTACCTGAAACTCATACACAGAAAACTACAGTCCTTCCTCTTTCTGAAACTTCTTACGAAATTTCAATCCGATGCTCAAAACAAAATTTATGATGATTTTCCCCAGGTCACCTGTTTGGAATGTAATTCGGGAGTATGCAAAAACCCTAACTTCCTCAGATCATATCTCCTCAAATATAGCAAGACAAGCTCTGAAATTTGGAACCGAAGTTCAGAATAATTTTGGATCAACTGGGTTTTTGTTATAGATTATGAAACGTTGTAGGAAAAAAGTTATAGCAAAAATTCCATGATGACCTATTTGGAGCAGCGAAACCCTGGAATCCAAAGCTTTGATACCAAATGTTAGGAAACTAGCTCACAAAAAGATAGAAAAGATAGATCAACGCCTTATAATTCAGCCTCTTCAAGGGGGCAACCTCCTTTACATTACACAAATCAACAATTCTTGGATGATACAAATGACTAAACCTCCCTTCTGTATATAGGAGTCTAAGGGGTCATAATATAATCAAGCCGACATAACAGTAATAACATAAGGGCACAAAATAACAATAGTGGGTTTTTATGGGGCATACTAATAACAATATGGGGACAATAGGGGCACAATAATAACAATAAGGGATACAATGACAATAGTAATGGGGGAATCACTAGTATTATAGGGGCCTAACACACAAGGGTAGTTTCGATGATTATCACGAATATGGGAGGATGATGAGGATACACTTTGGCCACCCGAAGGTACGACTAACAGAAAAGTATGATGGGAGGAATGATCTGTGCGATCATTTGGCCAAATGGACTAAAGCATACGGAGTGAAGCCTCAGCCGGAGTGGGTCCATCTGTTTTGTCATACTTTGGAGGTTATACCAATGAATTGGTACTTGGAGACAAAACTCCGTCATGGCATTGAAGAATGAGATGTTTTACGCCAAGGATTTCTGATGACGTTCGGTTTTGAGGATGGATTTGAGTCCATCGATGAAGCATTGCAAGAGGTTAAGACAACCATCTTTAGGATACCGCATGATCCTCTAGCCCTGATTCAACCTGATTGGAATACCTAGATAAGCCATGCGCTGGAATGTTACAATATAATAGCGAAAGAAGAAGATGAAGACTCGAGAAATATTAATATCCCAGAGACTGAAGGTCATCGCAGAGTTGAAGGACCACAGCTAGAGAACCCAAACATAACTGAGCCACTCAAGACCAGGCAGGTGAACATTGGCACAGAAGCAGAACCAAAGTTTTCCAAGATTGGGGACTATTGGGACGACACGATAGTAGATGAGGTCGCTGAACTACTCCGCGAATATCAGGACTTATTCCCCATGAAGTTTTCCGATCTGAAAGGGATAATAGGAGACCTAGGTGTCATGAAGATCACCCTAAAGCCAAACGCGAAACCTATGAAACAAAGACCATACTTCCTCAACTTGAAGTATAAGGAAAGGTGCGTTGAGTTAGATAAGATGCCTCTAATACCACAGGTGACGTTACAACCATTTGAAAAATGGGAAATTGACTTTGTGGGACCAATTCAGCCTCCATGAAAGAAGACGGGTGCGTGGTACATCATCACTGGGACTAGGTATTTGACCAGATGGGTGGAGGCACATCCTATGAAGGACTGCACAGGCACGACATTAGCAAAATTTATTTTTGAGTATGTCCTAACGAGATTCGAGTGTCCAAATATTTTTATGAGCGATCGTGGTACGCACTTTCTTAACGAAACAATTAGCACGTTGATAGAGGAATTCTAGGTGTATCATCAGAAAAGTACACCTTATCATCAACAGGCTAATGGGACGGTGGAAGCGTTCAATAAGATACTGGATAGCGTGCTGACGAAGGTTTGCAATTCTCAGAGAAATCACTGGGATGTGTGCGTACCCGCGGTGCTATGGGCCTACAGAATGACTTGCAAGAAGCTGACTGGAAAAACGCCTTTTAGACTCATGTATGGCGTAGAAGCTATGGTGCCAATGGAATACATTGTACCTAGTCTGTGCATAGTGGAATTCACAAGAATGGCGGATCGTGGAGCCCTCGAAGAGAGGCTCGCGCAAATAGATAAGCTTTAGGAGGACCGATTTCTAGCTGGATTTCATTAACAAGTTCAAAAAGAGTGCGAAAAGGCATGGCACGATCGGCACATCAAACTGCGCATCTTCAAGGTAAATGATTTGGTCTTGTTATATGACAGAAAATTTGATAAATTTCTAGGGAAATTTAGGATGCACTGGCTAGGGCCGTATGTCATCAAGGAGATTACCGATGGTGGAGCAGTTCAGCTGGTCAAATTGAATGGAGAACCCTTCCCAAGGAAGGTGAATGGCAGCCAATTGAAGCCATACATTGGTGATCCAGCTAGGTGACTATATGAGGGAAGCACAGTCTTAGTGCTCCAGGCAACTGAAAGGAAGCGCGGGACTATAAACTACACTACCTGGGTCAGAGAGCTGCATGATTAGGGAACTGCACGGAACGCAGAAATGTCACAGAGCCCGCAGAAGCGCATAGGGAGCTCACTGCCAAAGGAAAAACCGCGCAGGACAGCCGGAAAGTGACCATTAAAGTCATTGTTCATGATTTGACGATGAAAAAAACGACCAAATAGAGTGGGGAGGTGACATTTAAGTTGGAATTTATGGACCAAATCTTTGAAAATCTGTTGCCAATCTAGCATTAATGAACCAATTGTGGGGGGCGACGGTCGGATTTGAATTCAAAAATGCCTATAAATTACAAAGGGTTTCCCAACAGAAAACACTTGGCATTTTGAGAATTGAGGTGTTGAGCTCTTAGGTGCACATGAACCGTGAAAAATTTGAAGCTTTGATAGCGAGTTCAGCGTTTGAGAAGTTTCCAAAGGAGACACAGGAGTTGTTGAATAGCATCATGTTGACACCGACTAAGACTGTAAATGTTGGGGAAGCAATGACAACTGAAGGAGTTGTTCCAGGGGTAGCCATGGCAGCTGAGGGAGCTGCCCCAGAGGTTGTAACTGCGGAAGTACCAGCTGAAGTACCTAAGTCACCACGGTCGCCCAGGCCGAGGCCTACCCCGACCAAGGAGGGTCCAAAGAACAAGAAAGGCAAGCAGGTCGTGACACCGCAGCTGGTGCGCGCATCACCTAGAAAGCACCCACAGAAGGATAAGCCCACCATGCAGGAAAAGGGCAAGGTGGTTGACCTAGAGTCGGAAGAAGAGGTCGAAGAAATCCCCATGGATGATGAGGATATTGTGGTGGAAATAGAGGATGTTGAGGTTGAGGGGTCTGACCCCATTTCTAAGCTACCTCAGTACATTCCTCTGCATCAGGGCAAAACGAAGGTGCCAAAGGATATTGATGAGAGTAAGGTCACCCTACACACGCCCCTATTGCCAGAGAAAATTGTCTTTGAGGGGCCGCACTTGGGGTGTGTCCCCCTTCTAAAATTGGAAGAGTGGGATTTCGCTGACACGGAGCGTTTCCCTCATTTAGCGATAGACCAACTTATGCACCGTGTCTTCCACAAAAACACTGGAGTGACCACTTTGGAGATGAGGAAATGGCTGAAAGGCGTGGACAATGCAGACTTGCTAAACCTATTGTGGGTGCCGCATTACAACCACGCGCCCATCATGATGATCGTGATCAAGCATCTGTTGTGCTTGGTGCATGATGGGTGTCTGTGGCTGGAGGAGCCAATACCCATAATTGACATGTTGATCCATAGGATGACGCGGCTGCCACACTCAGGAGAAAATTCAACCATGGCATTTGGCGGAAAGGCCGACGAGCTTGCCTTTGCTGAGGCAGTGAAGGAAAAAATCCAGTTAGTAAAGAAGCCGCGTGGCTATGCCATCACGAGTATCTGTGACCCTGCGGTCAAAGTGGCGACACAAATCTTAGTAGGAAAGGTCATGAGGAAGTGTTGTGTAGATGAAGTGTCTGCACTAGTGACAGCCTTGGCGGCGCAATGCATGGAGGGCGTACAGTTTAACTGGGCGCGCTACCTTTGCAGTGAATTCCTCGCGAACTGCCACGAGGTGCAGGATCATAGTAAGACATTCCACTATGCATGGTTACTGTTGTCCATAGTACTAGTTGCGTGGGAGCTACCCGGGAATAACCAGTTTCCTTCGGTCATGCCAGACCTACTGGAAGCAACGAAGTTCGCTTCGTTATGGGCTACGAAGGACCCTCAGCAGATCAAGGACAACAAGATCTTCTGGATCTTGATGGAGATGAGCATCCTTATGGCCATCAACCGTAAGCCACGGTTGTCACCAACTAATTTTGATAAGTTGCAGGAGTACGTGTAATTCAAGGCCAACTTCCACCATATCTCAATACATGCGTGAAAGGACCCTGAATAGGAGTGGCATGAACTACCATACTTGGCCACAGATGACGCGATTGCAGTGGTCCTTGACCACTGGCCGACAGATTGAAGCACTGTCGTGGACTTCACAGCGGGATCTAGCAAGTCCGTCGCACGACAAAAGAAGGAAGAAGCCAAGCTAAGGATGGAACAGTTGGATGTGAAGAAAAGAAAGGTGGTTGAGAATAAGACCAAGGCAGAGTGTGCTACTGCGAAGCAGACGGGTGGGCAAGTAGAGGAAGAGGAGCGCGGCTCTGACCGAAGTCAGAAGTCGCCTTGCCTGGAGACAGAAGAAGAGGACGAATAGATGGAGCAAGGAGGAGTGGACCCGAGACGACTTCGTTTCGCACCAAGCGCAACAAAGATCTAGAAAAAGTAGGGCTACAGAAGAAGTCCAAGGCTAGCAAGACGTCTCTTGACCCGATCACCCTAACTAAGGGGACTTGAATGACATAGGTGATACGGTGAGGGATGCCACAGCAGAACTGCTGCAACAGTTCGAGCAGCAGCAGTAGCAGGCTCTGGGTGATATCCAGACGGGTCTGCGCAAGCTGCAAATCCATGCATCACAGGTACAGACCGGTGTGACATCAACCAGTTTGGTGCCTGGCACCTCCGAAGCTGCAAGGATGTTGCACACACGGGATTCCCAAGCAATAGCGTTGCCGGATGGAGCACTGAATATAGATATAGAAGTTGACAGGCCCACTGTCGGCACCCTCAAGGGAGTTGGACTTAACTTGGCCATGCTTCCTAGTGAGGCGCTTCACCTTTTGCAATATGGCGTGATCGCGGAACTGTGGGCCCGCGAATAGCGCACGTTATAGGTAATCAGTGAGCATAAGATAAACAACGCCCACATGACTGTATAGGGAGACTCTACAATTGACCTCGTGAATGACCTTACGGACAAGAGTCAGCGCATGGCTAAGGTTGTTACTGAGGCATGCAGATCAGTCCTGGAGCTGGACATTCCCGAAGTTGAGCCAGAAGATGTGTGGGTTTGAAAGCTCATGCTGGAGTATGCGACGCACGCACAGAATTGGAAAAGGTCTAGTTGGAACTGAACCTAAAAATCACAGAGTTGCAGTTGAAGGCCCAACCTTCGACTCTGCCAAAAATCAGAGAACAACGCAAGTCAGCTATGAAAGACATCGTAGCAGTAGTGGACATCACAGTAAAGGATTGCACGACACTCTTTGAGCAGTCGCTAGCTTGCAAGAAGACCCCACTGTGCAGAGGCTTGAAACAAAAGCGCGGGAGCTGCAGCAGCGCTACGATGAAGTTAAAGCGACAATGCGCACTGTTGCCATCACGCAGAGGTTGGCAAAGCTGCAGGAGGCCAAGGCTTTGAAAGAGCAGGTAGATGTAGCTCAGCACAAGGAAGCAGTGTTGAAGGCTCACTTACAGCCTTGGTTGGACGAGGCCTATTTGATCATGACCACTATTGAAGGAAAGCTGGCTAGTCTGCAAAAGACTCAGTAGAAAATTCAGTCAGACGGCGCAGGGCCAACAACGGAGCAGCTGGTCGAGGAGATGAAGCAGGCGGCAACACAGTGTACTGCCGAAGTTGCAGTAGTCCAAGTCGAGCTAGGAGGTCTTCGCGACAAGATCTTCGTACCAGCCAAGTGACTCGAGGGCGAGTCACCATGTTTGTGTTGGGGGCCTGTTGGGAACAGGTCCCCTGGGGTCATTTTTGGGACTAAAAGCCTAAGTTTGGGGCAAAAAGCCCGAATTTTGTATAAAGGAATGTAAAGTCTCCGCATTTTGTGGCCGCGGAGCGCGAAGATATCAAGAGTCAAAAAGGGTTTCCACCCTTAGTTTAGATAGCTTGTGTCGGCTTTAGAGATCTTCCCTTGGTCCGCGGACCATGGGATTGTATAAAAAGGGAGTCTTAGAAGAGTCTAAGGGGAGGGGAGAGTTCTAACTAAGTTGGAGTCTGTGAAGAGCTAAGAGCGAGAGTCTTAGCGTAGGAAGAGGCTCTGCAGCTGAGTGCGTAGAGGTCTAGGGTAGAAGTCTGCAGTTGAGTGCGCAGACAGATAGAGTCTGTATTGGGAATCTGAATCATCAATAAAGAGAAGTATTCTGAAATTACTGTGTATTTTGCCTTTGTGGATCACATGCGATTATGTTATGTTAAGTTCTGGGTTTATGTTATAATGCTAATTTGATGCGCGAATGTATATGTTTCTATCTGTTATATGAATGAAAATAAGGATATATGTTTACACGAATATAATCTTAATTGCATGGTAAAATTGGCGAACACTTAAGATAATTCGGGAAATTATACAATAATGTAGTAACAAAGGCATGTAAGTACCTAAGTCACTGGTTAGGGTTGCGCGAAGGACGATCGTATACCTTCACGGAGGTTCTAAGAGACGGAAGAGAAATTACATCGATAAGCCCTAAAGGCTTATCAATCTGTGCGAAGGAAGGGTTTAAGGTATAAAACCAACATCACAACCATCTCAGGGTGCAGAAACTTGGTTCCTGCATCCCCCCATACTGCTTCGGGTGAGACTTCGGTCCACGCTCTGCGGACTGATGCCAAAAGGGCCAGTGGTGTAGGGATTTGCTTGGATGACTAATGCTGAACTTGGGTCAGTGCCCATCAAGCCAACAATATTAACTAAATAATCAAACACAATAAACATTTTTTACAATTGTACATTGTTTAAAATAAAACTAAATATTATATATATAACCAAGTATTTTAATAAAATATAATTTCATTTAAAAATTAGATAAATATTAAAAATATTAGATAAGTTTTATAAAATTCATTATAAAAAAATAATAATTTTAATTTTAAAATAACTAAATTAATATACAAATATTTTTAATAAAAAAAATCAAAATAAAATAGTTTATATATAAATATACATTTTTTAAATCTAATATCTTAAATATTAATTTGATTATTTTTTGGAAAATTATTTTCAAAATAATAATATATTACATAATTAATAAACATTTTTTTAATAAATATATATCTAGTTTTCCTTTCATAAAATATCTGTACAAATTAATTTAATTGATTTTGTGTATTGATGTCTTCCGGAGTCATCACATTCATGTTTTATTGTATCGATGTTTCGAAACAATATTAAAGATATTATTAGACATGATTGCTCCATAATCTTAAGAAAAACTAAACCACCGAGAAGCAATATCTCCAAACAAGAATACCTAGCTCTCAAGACCTTAAACCAACACCCTAACATTGTCGTCTTGAAAGTTGACAAAGGTGGTGTGGCTGTTATAATGAACACAAAAGTTGACAATGAAAAGATGTTAGACCACCTAACCAATAGTGGATGTTACATTAACCTAAAAAAGAATCCCATAAGGAAGATCTCCAAAAATGTTAATAACTTAATAAAAATGAGCAAATAGCATAATACCAAGAATCTGATTGAAACCAATCCCTACACCCCTAGGATTTATGGAACCCCTAAATTTCATAGGGAAGGTATCCCCATTAGACCCATAGTCAATACCATCAGAGGTCCTACTTACCATCTCGCGAAACATCTAGCTAAGAAGCTTAAACCTATGGTAGGGAACACTAACTTCTTTGTCAAGGGCTCCAATCACTTCATTAATGAGATCAAACACATAAAACTAGACCATAATGACATTTTGGTGAGTTTTGATGTAAAATCTTTCTATACCAATATCCCCATAGACGAAGCCATGGAAGTAGTCCACAAAATCATTGATCTTGACATGGCTAAATTAGTTGAAATTTGTCTAAAATCCACCTTTTTTAGCTTTAGGGATGATATATATGAACAGACTTGTGGTGTGGCCATGGGATCACCTCTATCCCCCATTATTGCCAATTTTTTCATGTAACATTTTGAAGCCAAAGCCATTGAGTCTTCCCCTTTAAAACCTAAACTTTGGAAAAGATATGTCGATGACACTTAAATCATGTGGCCTCATGGAAAAGAAAGATTGGACAAATTCCTAGAGCACCTTAACAGTCAATCATATTCGATCAAGTTTACAATAGAAGTGGAAGAGAATGACAATCTTCCCTTTCTTGATATCCTAATCAAGAGAAACCAAGATGGATCAATATCTCACCAGGTCTATCGCAAGAAAACCCACACAGAACATTACATGCATGCCATCTCTCACCATCATCCTGCTCAGAAACTTGGAGTGCTCAGCACTCTAGCTACCAGGGCAGTACGTATTTTAGATCATGATCATTTTGATCAAGAAAAGAACCACCTCTTGGATGTTTTTGAAAAGAATGGATATAGAAGATACCAAGGAATCAAAGCTTTCAAAAAAGCAAAGAATCCTAAAAACAAACAACCAATGGATGATAGTGAAGGCAAGGTTCACCTACCCTACATTCTAGGCATCACTGATAAGATTTCACACATTTAAAATATATATATATATATATATATATATATAAACCACTTTCAAACCCTTGAATACGATTAGCAGATGCCTGAAATTAGTAAAAGATCCCATTGATCCTAAACACCACAAAGGGGTTTATTTAGTTCCGTGTTCGTGTGGTAAATCCTACATTGGTGAAACAGGTCATTCTATATTGACTAGGATTCAAGAACATGCCGCTGACATCAAACATAACCGTTCCAAACCTCAGCTCTGGCCGAACACTCTAGTAAAACTAATCATCACATTTGCATAGAAAACTCCTGTGTTGTGGCCAAAATCGACCATTATCACCATAGAAAATTTAGAGAAGCTATCGAAATAAGAAAACACCCCAATAACCTTAACCGCGATGACGGTTGGAAAATAAGTGATAATTGGATTCCTACACTAACTGGGGTCTCTATTGTCTCCTAGGTCTCCCAACCCCACTATCTCGTGACCTCCTCATGGTTCAACCTATCCCTAATATCATTTTATTAACATTTGAATAAATAACATTAATCAAGAACCCTACCTTGCCTTCAATCCCTAAAAGAACTTTTAGTAAGGTTAAATTCCAATAATTTTTATTTCCTCAGTTAACATTAAAATTTAGGAAAATCCTGAACAATTTATCTTAAAAATTATTGATTAATAAAAATTCAATTAGTAATATTTAGAAGACCCATTTAGTTTTATTATTATATTACATGTTTTAATTATTTTGCATTATTTATAACATTAATGTTAATACATAATATATTTAACATTAATAATCCTAATGTTAGCAAAATTAATTAACAAAAAAACTTTTATTAATGGGCAAATAACATTATATCATTTAAAACATTATAATACTATAATGTCACTTAAAATCATATTAGAATAATAACATTTGGTGTTAATTAATGTTATTAAAAATAACTAATACTAAAACTTTTAATTAATAACATATTAATATTATAATATTACATGGTATTTGATAAATAAAAAAATTAATTAAACTAAATTTATTTCTTAACAACATCAAAATTGTAAGCTACTTACATTACCAACCCAATTTTTCCTCTATTTATTGCCCCAACATTATAAACGTCGATACAATAAAACATGAATGCGATGACTCCGGAAGACATCAATACACAAAATGTAGATCGTAAAAGCCTAAAATCTATAATTAATTGATTTTGTTAAACGTAATTTGTTTAAAAGTTTTATATGAAATTAATTGGTGGAGTATTGTGTAAAAGCATAAGATTCAAATCTCCATAGATCAAACCACACACACACACACACACACATATATATAATCTAATTTTAAAAAAAATACTAATAAATTTTTTTGTGTGTGTTGCAAATTGAGTTTATTGGTATTTTACAATTACAATTGTTTGGTTGTTGTTGATATAAAATGGTTCACGCTTGGAGTCATGAAGGCGCTTAGGGTTTTTATTAGGTGTCTTGATCCTCACTAGTTTTCAGTCTCAAAATGAATGCTCCGCAAGGACTACCCTCCTTCCGTAATGTGTGTGGCAGGAAAAGTGCCTTCAGGAACGCATCAATGAGATCAATCAGACGATAGTGTTTCTCCTTTTGACCTATTGATTTTAGGAGCAAAATGGAAAACCACTTTGAAGGGAAAATGTATCCCTAAAGCCCTTCAAAACCCAAAATTCATCATTCCTCCAAAATGTTTGGAAGATCATCAAAAGAGGATAAAGGATCATGTGTTTATTTGCAAATTTATCAGAGGTTGGCCAATGGAAAAGGAATTGGAAAGGTGGATCTTGTAAAACTCGCAGCCAAAAGGAGAAATTGATTTAAGATTAGGAGCAAAAGGATTTTCACTTTAATTTCCTCAAATTTGGAGAACAAGCTAAGGTTTTTGAAGGTGGTCCTTATTTTTATAACTATGCGGGTCTATACATTCGTCACTAGGAAGAATTCTTCAACCCAAATAAAGAATCATTTTTGTCGGCTCCAGTATGGGTGAGATTATATTCTTTACCTATTGATTTTTGGAGTATTGAATTCTGGAAGGTATTGGTAATGTTCTAGGTTGTTTTGTTAAAATGTCTGAAGTTACCCACCACAGACAAAATATGTCTTATGCCCGCCTCTGTATTTACATGGATATCTCCCACTCATTACCAGAATCCATAGATCTAAACTATTAGGGTGAAATCTGGTCTCAGCTATTGGATTATGAACATGTGCTTTCCGTTGTAAACGTTGTCATGAACATGGTCATTTATTTTGCGGCTACCCAAGTTGGAAGAAGGACCAAGAGAATGTTGGGTCGATGGGATCTAAGGGTTTTACAAAGGTATCTATGAGAAAGCGAAACCCCCGAACTTGAAATCAAGTGATGCAACATACACTCATAGATAAGAACATTTTTGAGGTCTTAGAAGATATGGATGAAGATCATGGAACATAGGTGCCAAATGATGTGCCTATGTTAGAACAGGCTCTGAAGGGTCTGATAGAGAAACCACCTCCAAAGCGGAAGTTTCCTAAAAGAGAAGAGAAAACATCAACTGATAATATTTTCTTAGATTTTTCGGGGATTGAGGAGGTGGTACAACTATCAAAACTACCTCTCGGGGCTCTCACTGACGAAGAAAGTTTGTTGGTAGGAATTCTTAATGAGTGGGATCAACAGGATTTGGCAGAACTATCTAAGGCCCAACGAGATCAGTATGTAGTAGCATTCATTAACTGGAAAACATGTCAAAGGCACAATTCGAAGGAAAAACATAGTATTTACTCAATGCATGAACTTAAAGAGAAAGACGGGATTTGCTAATTAAAGATCTGGTGAAAGAACATAAATGTAAAGGAGGAAAATAAAAAAAAGGATGTTGGGGAGGAGATGATTAACTCAGGACAAACTAATGTAATCCCAACGTACTTCCCACTTTCTCAAAAACATGTATCATGGAGTTTCTTTCATGGAATATGATGGGTTAAAACATCCTCTTTTGGTTGTCCGTTTAATCTTGGTATTGTCCAGGTCTCTATGGAATATTTATTTCTCTCTTGGTATGGAAACTCCTCTGGTATGTCCTCGACGGGGGTGGGAACAATGTACACAACACACTCAAGTTAAAATGCATGTTATTTATGCCATTTGTCCTTCCAATGCTACAACATGTCATGGAAATGAAAGTATGGAGGCTAGGTAGCAACCAACGTCCTCTCACCATAAATGTGAAGGGTTGGTGGAATTTACTGGAGGCTCCACTTATATTTATGTTATCATGTTCATATGTTTTTTGGTAGCTATGGGTGAGGTTTACTTCTAACGTTTGGTTCATACCTTTGATCATTTCAGAGATGCTCAACAGGAGGTCATTAATGGAGGTCTACATTACGAGAGGAATGTTTTTCTTGTATTTATGTTTATTTGGATTCAGTTATTGTCGATGTTTTTGTCCCTTCCAAAACTATTAAAGGATGACGACGACACTGGAATAGTTTATTCTAAGTCGACTGCTCGGGATATGCTCTCTTCATGTGGCAATATGGTGTATTCTTGTTTCTTCTCTTGATGTATAGGCTACATGCTTTGGTTTTCCCTACTGGCATACGTATGTAAATGATATTAACTTTGGAACTTTGTTTTTGATAATCAACCTCTTTGAAGTTCATATGCTACCCATATAAAACTTTTATACAGATTAATAAAATCCTTTTGTACTAGCTTAAAAAAAACATCCTTTCTAAATATGAAATATAAAATAATGCTATAATTTAATAAACCACACACATTACTTAATAATTATTATTAGAATTTTGTATAGAAATTTCAATTCATATTATCTAAATATTTAAATTGCATTTTAATAAATAAATAAATTTAACATTGCAAAAATACTTAATATATTTAATTTATACCATTTCAACAATTAATATATACAATTTCAATTTTAAACCCAAAACAAAAAATATTTATACTATACGGTTGAATATACTCAAATGATTTCTTAGATTTTTATTTATAATTAAAACTTAATTTATATTAAATAAATAATATTTTAATTTTAATTTTCAAAATTTATGTTAAATAATTAAAAAATTTGAAGAAAACTTTTTTCAAATTAATCATATATGATTTTTGTATCATATGTGATTAATCTAAAAAAAAATCCCTATCTTTATAAATAACAAAAATCTAAATTCAAAAATTAATCATAAAATATAATTTCTCAAACAATATTTAGTGCATTTTAGTGTAATGGCCCACTTAATTTTATCATGCAAATTTTATTGATGTTTAAATTACCTGAAAATATTGACTTATAATTATCAATAAATATTGGTGAATATCCTCATTTGAGAAACTGTAAATTTTATTTACTGATATAAAACTTATTATTGTTATTATTCAATTCCCAATTTGTCTTCTCAAATTTAATCTTGGATATGATATGGTCCTTCCATTATTCCAATTTAAATATCCCCAAAATGTCCTCTCATATTTACTTGGGAGAAGACATGGTCATTTCCAATTAATTATCAATTTATATATTCATCTCTCATCCCAAAAATATTTACTTGGGAGAAGACATGGTCCTCTCCAATTAATTACCGATTTATATATTCATCTTTCATCCCCAAAATATTTACTTAAGAGAAGACATGGTTCTCTCCAATTAATTACCCAATTTTATATTCATATCACATCTCCAAATGTCCCCTCTCATGTTTACTTGGGATAAGAGAAGTCAAATGTAAGGATGAGGGAGTAGTTATGACATTAATGAGAGGTGGTTGAGGTGGAGAGGAGAAGGGGGAGCATAAAAAGGGAAAGATGAGGGAAGGAGGGGGGTCCCTTGGTCTTGCTTTTGGTTTTGGTTTGGCTGTGGTTTTGGAGGAATTGTTTGAGGGAGTATTGTCTTATCTTGGACACATTACATCTGGTTGGACTTGGGCTTGGAGGGTCAGGGAACCTGTGGAAGTTTCTTGGGCTAGGAATACTTCCTAGTTGGCTGAGAGGTAAATCCAGTTGGTATTCAAGAGGAGCGTTCTAGCAGGATCAACAGCTCAAGGGCATCTCCACCGGGCTATCAGTACAGGTATTCCTCTATACATAGGTTACTCATGTAAGTGATTGAAATGAAATGTTCACTATTTAAATTGTAGGAATTATATTTAAATGGTAAATTATCATCGATTAAATGTCTTGTAAGAAAATAAATTATTGCCCTTTTATTGCATGAATATAGATCTGGTAAAGGACCTTAGGATGGAGTCCTACACATGGTATTAGAGCCCTGATTCAAAATCTGGACCTTGAAGCCTACCTACTAGAAAAAAAAATATATTTCAAACAAATTTAATTATATATTTTTTTTGTAAGCTGAGGTAGTGCCTTTCTTTTTCTATTCACATAAAATCAGGTTAAGCCATGTACATCGTTTTGGTGGCCTCAACCCGCCCAAATGGGAAACCGAGTCTGTTGGCCACCTCAAATTAATATAGGCCATCCAGTAGCAAAAATGAGTAAGTCTATCAATCCAAGCTAAATAAACTTCGCAACAAAAAATACTAAGCATATATCTGACAGTCATGATAATAAACAGGAAAATGAAAAACTAGCTTCAGAAAATCAACAAGGTAAACATCTGCAAGATCTAAAATATCATTCTTCCACAGGCTCGGGTGGTGCTGCCATTTCCATCTTCGCTAGAATAAGCTGCTTCAACTATTGCTGGATTTCATCCAGCTTGCTATCCTGCATGATCATAGTAATTTGCAAGTTCTTCATTTCTTTCTTCATATTTGGCATGCCTTGGGCCAATTCCACCATTTCGCCTGCAACTTGCTCCAACGCCTTAGCTAATAAGCGTTTCAATACCCAATAAACGTGCAAAGCCTGTTTATATAACGTCATCCGTCCCCTGGTGTTACCTGGGTCCGGAATAAGGTTCCCCCATTCTTCCATAACAAATTTAATTATATTAAAAACCAAAATAAATTGAATTATTAAATTATTAAATGAAATAGACCTTCTATTGATTTTAGAATAGTCCCGTCTATTTCCATTCCCGGCGGAGCTGGATATTTTGCCACATCGGGTCTTTGTAAGCATAATAGTCTGCAACCTGAGATGTAGCCATGGCTACCCCTAAATATCACACTTGTCTGTACCTGTAACGTATTTTACTAAAAACAGTGGGTGTCTCTGTCTGTCTGAGATGACTAGATTTACTCGTTGCCTGGGAATTATGTCTTTGTTAGAGATTCTATTCTTCGACGTCTATGGAAAAATCACAGAAGATAGCATTTTTTTAATGGAGGTTCTGCTCTGCGTATTGACAAAAACAATATTCTTACATTCTCATGCCTTCTCTGGGCAAACTCATATTGTCTGCATTTCTGCAACTAGGGCTTTTGGGGCATATTCTTTGTTAGTGTTGGCTGTGGTCGACCCAAATCTCTCCTCTCAGCAATGAATCCATGTCGGTGCTGATTTCATTTCTTGTTTATTGTTGCTTGTTCTCGTGCTCCCCTCAAGTGGGATTATTATATCCCCGGTCTAATGTCTCGGTTGTGGCTCCTGTTGGGTGGATTTCTTCACAAAGTTTTGTACAAGTCTATTTCTGCGCTAACTGAACTCTAAATTATGTTTATGGCATATGTGAATGTTTCATGGAGACTTACATTACATACTAGCAGTTGGGTTTGTTGTCAAGGTTAATTATAATGATAGTCCTGCAATTGAAGGAGATGGTTGTGCTGATAATGTTCCAAGTCCCTGGCAGACAACTTACTCTGGAACTAGGTTATCGTGTGATTTAGATTGTGCCAAAGAATCTGTGGATCCTCACACCTTCGATGAAGCTGAAGGATCATTAACAGTCCACTGATCAGAATCGACATTTAATGATAGTTGTTCTAGGAGGGTCAATCCTTTGAGATCCCTTAACTGCAAGGCCTTGGCATTTTTGGATTCCAATTGAACGCCTTTCAATGTCTGCAAAGAGACGAGCTTTGATATACCTACGGGAAACCATTTCAATTTTTTTTTTTGAACTCTCGACATTCAGATGTAGCATAGAATGGTGCTTACCTATCCTTTTTTTTAGCTCGTTGCGATTACTGACATCTAAAAGAGTAGGTGCATTAGATTTTTCAATGAATGAGGTAGCTTCTCAATATTTGTACTGGACAAATTCAAAAAAACTTTAGATGATTTAATTTCCCAATAGATTTAGGCAATGACTTGATAGAAGTCATACTTAAATCTAATACAGTGAGATAACTCAAATGCTTAACAAACCTTGTAGAAATGGATCTAAGATTCACGTTGTAAGATAGCAACAAAGTACGGATCCTTTGATCCCTGAAGGCCTCCTTGATTTCCAATATATTGTTTTTCATCAATGAAATTCTATACACTTTCCGGCTTTAACCAATTTTCCTCCTAGCTTGAAGAAACACGTAGGTTGATGGATGGAATCAGCCAAATCATGCAAAAAATCATGTATTTTTCAACTCTTTACTTGCCCATTCCCACTAAATTCTGAGCCTTCGATTAAACATCGATCAATAAGTTCATTTAAGTAGGAATGTCCTACGGCGTATGCATCTTCCCTGGTTGAAACAAATCCTTCACTAATCCAGGCATACACTAAATTCTCTGCTTGAATTTCAGTATTTTTAGGAAAGGTTAAAAAATACAGAAAACAAGGCTTCAAATGATATGGCAAAGCTTCGTAACTCAACATCAAACAAGGCATAATGCCACTCATGGCCTTTGATTGTAGATGCTCTGTTTCTAGACACTTCAGTGTCAATTCCCAGTCATTAGGAATCATCCTCCATTCCTTATCATCAGAAATCGTCTTTCCAGATATCACCATATAACGTCCTACTGTTTTTAGGGCCAATGGTACTCCACAACATTTTCTTTAATTTTTTGAGCGACTGCCTTAAGCTGCGCTATTGGAGGGCTGTGATTTTTTGTGTCTGGGAAGGCATGATAGCAAAACAGTTTCCAGCTATTTTCATCAAATAATCGATTCAACATGTGCACATAACCGTAACTTGCAGCCACACTGTGATGACGTGTAGTGATCACAATCTTATTTTCATTGGACAAGGTCAATCCAATCTTTTCCAAAACAAAATCCTCCCACACATCATCGATAGCAAATAGACAACGTTTTCCCTTTAAATGTTTTTCAATCGCTGCTTTGAGCTCACTTTCATCTGATTTCTTCCTTCCAGAATCTTGGTCTTGATCGAAGAGTTTGACCTTCTTGCATATTTCTGAGAGCAGTGATGGATATTCAAATTTATGAGATACTGACAACCAGACTCGATAATAGAACCCTTCTTGATTGACCTTTTCATTCCTGAAAACATGTTGCAGTAGAAGAGTTTTGCCTAATCCTCCCATGCCCACAATGGCAATGATTTGAGGATTGCCTTTCTGCAATACAAGATTAGTAATTTCACTAATATCTTTTTCCATCCCTACTGTGTATGTCTCTGTAACACGATCCATGGATGTACCTTGTCTTTTGATTTACTGGATTTCTTAGGACAATCATTCATAACGAGCACAGACTCAAAATTCTTGAATTTCTTGCGACTCCATTCCATGTTACTTATTTTCTCCTTCAAACCCCTAATCTTGTTGCCCATTGTATAGCGGAAAATGGGGTTACGAAATTTGCGATTTGTAGCAGCAGCGCATTCCTCCACAATGTACTCAGCTTCAATGAGAACCTTCTGAACTTTGCGTAACCAATTTGACATTGAACTAGAGATCCGTCCCTCTTGGACATCCTTCAATAGCTCAACGTCCGTCAACGCAATTTTAAGAGTATTAAGCTCGTCACAAAGAGATTGAGAATCGTCTCCAAAAGTAGTAACCAACAATACCTCTTGGAAGATTTTGTCAACGAGTATAGAAGTGAATTTGTCCATAAGCGTGCAACCATCACTGCTTGTGCCATGTTTCCTTTCTTTTCGTTTCTTCCGCTGCTGCCGCTCGCTTTACTTTGGAGTTCTTCCAAAATTTAGCAATCACCCAAGGAACTTTCGATCTTCGAGTATGAGTTATCCACCAAGCTGAGAAAGTAATATAACCTTCATTGCTTAGTAAGATGGTAAGGAATGTTCCTTACCCAAGGTGAAAGTAGTATAATTTTCATTGTTTAGTGAGGAGGTAATGAATGCTCCCTATTTTAGAAAGAAGAGTATAATTTACATTGTTTAGTGAGGAGGTAATGAATTCTCCCTATTTTAGAAAGAAGATGAAAGAATGCTTCTTTTTCTGGTGTCACCTAATTTCTCAGCAACATCAATAAATTTCGTTGTGTTAACTGAACTAACAAACAAATTTGAAGAAACAGTTGGAACTTGTTCCTGCTTTCCTAATCCATTTCCTTTATCACTCTCAGGAGATCCCTCTTGAGGTGATGAATGGTCCTGATCTTGATTCTAATTTCTAATGGGTTTCTTGTCTTCTGGCTTATGTTGATTTTCTTTCTCAAGGTGTTCAATCATATTTTCTCTTACACCAAACACAATTGTTACCACCATTTGAGTTGAATCATCCAACCCAGATAATGCTTCAAAGCTTCTTTAACAATAATCGTAGGAGGCTGAATAGAAAACAGACCACTTTGGGGTGTTGAGTCATCAATTTTATCATCAGAAATTTGCTTATTATGATCTCCTTAACAATTCATGCTCTTTTCATCATTCTTTTTTTATCAGAAATCCCTTCTCTTTTGACGTCTGCTCAACTACAGATTTTGCATCCAGTTCTATGTTTTCTTTCCCTTTATTCTGCTCAGTATGCACACTATCTTTTATCTCCTATAGTTTCAACATCCCTAACTGCTCATCAACTCCAGATTTGGATTGCATAGCTGCCACTGTATTCATTCACAACTTATGTGCCTGAAAGAGACATAATCCAGAGAATCTCCCTGGATTCTAGGAGTGTACCTGATCCAACAAATCTTGAAACCCCAGATTTATGAAAGTTACAATGGCACACATCCAATCAGTGATAAGTTTGGAATATCCCAAAACCTGTAATCTATCTAAATAACCATCCACTACCAATTTGAGAAGTAGATCCAACACTTGAAGTTCAGCCCAGTTGTTGGTTCCATGCATTTCGATGGCTTGCATAAGATTGGTCGATGTGCAAATCCCAAAAAATTAATGTATTTTTTAAGTGGGGTGCAGTAAAAGAAAAAAAGAATTATTTAAGGATTTCAAAATGTCAAAGTAAAAAAAAGAAAAAAAAGAAGAAGAGGGTTTGTTAAATTAACTAGGTTATGCTAGAAGGGAAATTTGGATGGGTATACATGTGAATGGTATTTCGCTAACACAAATACTTGGTTTAACATTTGAGCAATTGAAACAATGAAACATGCTTGAACTAAAGTAATATATAAGGAACAAAATAGAGATGCACAATATTATCTTCGTAGATGATGCTAGAAAGGAAGCAAAGTTAGAAACAAAGTGATGAATCAATGACCAAGGTACTGTGAGGCTATTGAAAGAGGCTACAACAAGCAACACCAACACTACTATAACAAGAGTGAGCAAAACCATGCAAAATGACACCATTTTCTAGATGAAGAAAAGTTTGGATTCATCCCACCACATCAAATTTAGAACAATAGACATCGGAAGTTTCATAGATAACAAGCTACTAGCTAATATAACACGGTTCTCACCCAAAAAAAAAAACATTACAAAAAAAAATAAAAAAATAATGATGATCAAATATTTAGAGCATTTGTATGACAATTCAGACAAGAGATTGGACGAGACTTGTAATAATGAAGCAAGAGCGCTAACTTGCTACATGCCACATTGATTGGCTTTTCCCTTATAGTGTGAAGATATTTTCAAGAAGGTTGAGATGGGCATGAAGAGCATATTAGTTTGCAAACATGAAAAAAATTGTGAGGTAGTTTAAGGTTGGCCTTAGGAAAATAAATCGTTTGAAAGGCGAGGCAGACACGCAATGAGTAGGAATGACTATGACTAGTCATCATAATGTATAATTAATTGAGTAGTTTATGATGTCATGACGATAGAGGAAGGGGTTGTATGCCATGATATATTGAACACCTATATATTATGGTAGAGGGGACCTCAATTAAGAAAGTGCATCCTTTGTCCTTGTCCTCGTTAGATCAAGATAAGAACAGATAGTGCTTTGAGGTGGTAATAATGGATCATCTTATCTTGAGTGAAGAACACAAACATAATTAACATGATGTCTTCTAGTGGAGGTAGCACAAACTCGATTCCTTCTGATCATGTACGAAAGCAAATACATAGACGAAGGTTTGCACAACAAACATCTGGCAGTTTATGGAAGGGGGGGCTATCAGATGCCAAGCCAGTGCAAATGTTCTCATCTCTGGCCTTCAAGGCCTCGGGGTTGAAATGGTCAACGATGTGATACTAGCGGGAGCGGAATCAGTGACTTTGCATGACCAATCAAATGTTGAAAGGTAGGACTTGTATGCCAATTTTCTATTTTACTGAACCTGATATTGGCAAAAACGAGGCAGTTGCTTGCTGTAATAAGTTGCAGAAATTAAATGTTGGTGTTGCAGTTTCAGTTTCTGCTAAATCTAAGATATGACAACAACACCTCTTTTGTTGCCAGGCAATTTCGTTGATGCCTAATTTCCTAGGAAATGATGGAACTTCCAAGTGGTAATGGATTCCATATTCCATGCAATTGCAGGGGACAATGTTTAGAGACATAGGTGTCGAGAAAGCAGATGAATACAAACGATTTCTATCATAATCATAAACCGTCAATTGCTCTAATCAAATCCAATGTTCGGGGACTGTTTGGCAGTATGTTTTGTGACCTTGGGATAGAGCTTAATGTGGTTGATGTGAATGTCGTGGAAGCACAGATGGGCATCATTTCTTCTGTTCTAACTACAATCCTACTCTTGTGTCATGTGTGGTTGATGATGAAAGGCTCCATTTCAAGGATGGTGATTTTGTTGTTTTCTCTGAAGTTAAAGTTATGAATGAATTCAGTGATGGGAAGCCAAGAAAGGCGGAGACTGGAAGACCATATTCTTTCCACGTCCATGAAGATACCACTAACTTTTGGATGCTATGAGATGGGTGGCATAATCGCTCAGGCAAAGAAATCCAAGCTCTTAAAGTTTCATGCACTTGAAGGTCCTAGCGAACTTCTTCTCAATGATTCTCCATGTTTGACTGCCCTCCCCTTGTACGCTTGGTTGTCTGAACCCCAGATAAATTTGTTCATAAATTTGGGTGTTCCATTTCGCATCTTGGGAAGATGCCAATATGTCATTGATGTGGCAAAGGTTTTAAAATGATAGCTCGTTGGTTAAGATGAATGTTAATGTTGTTGACTATAATGTATTCGAATATTTTGCAAGTGGTTTTAGTGGAGTGTTGTATCCCATGGCAGCTATATTTGGTGGAACCGTTGGGCAGGAGGTTGTGAAAGAATGTCTTGGAAACTTTCATCTACTTTTCCAGGTTTTATTTTTGTCTCTCTAATCTATCCCACCCTTTTAATTCTTTGATTCATCTCTCTGGAGTTGATGAAATTGTACATTATATCATTTAGTTTTATATAGATAGCAGAGCATGCAATTATTGTATGATGGTCTCTCTGCCTAAGAACATTAATTATTTGTATTCTCATTCTATTCCTGTACTTCTGTGCAGTTTTTCTATTTTGATTCATTGAATCTGTTTCTGTACAACCCCTGGGCCAGGGTACGCACTGCAGCTTTAAATTGTCTTCTTTTTTTTCCTCGCTTGAAATACATATATATCCTAAAGAAATGCATCGGGCACTTACCTTCATTCGGAGAATGCTAACTAGGGTAAACCAGATTAATTTCATGATAATCATGGTATTCAACAAATGGCTCATGAAAGCATCATGTCACAGTGTGGAATTTGAACCTGGGTAAGAAGGATAATAATTGTTCCACCTAACCACCTGAGATAACCCCAGGTAACTCCTCCTACTACTTACATCTTAATGAGGAATGAATTTTAAAAATGAAATGGGGTTGCCGTTTATTGTGAAATACAAATTTGTATAGTGTAGATATTGCTTCCTAATGTGAAACACAAAATTTGGTATAATTTAGATATTTCAAATTTTTATTTTGGAATTTGAAAATTATGTCTTCGTTTCTGGTTTTAAATTTGAAAACCATGTCTTCATTTCTGGTTTAAAATTTAAAAATCTAAATTATGTGCATCATCTTGGATAGTTGGTTTGGAAGTTAGAGACTTTTATCTATTTTTCCCACCTGTTGCATAGTTTCACGAGTTTGTTTATTTTCTTTCCTAGTATGTGCTTATAAAGGCATATTTGCATCTAAAAATGAGTGTTTTGGCCTATAGAATTCAAGGAGTTTATTTATTTTCTTTTGAACATTCTATACCATTTAACCTTACCTTTCACCATAGAAGCAAGGAAGGAAACTGTTGGATACATATTTTTATGGCTTAGAACAATCTGAGTGTCGATAAAGTTGTCTTTTGTAGATGCATTGGGTTGATCGTTAATTGGACCAGCCCTATCATGACTGAAGAACCCACCCCTTGGGTTCGCTTTATTTTTAGTATTTTCTTCAAAGTTTTCACAAATATTCAATTGATGTTTTAGCTCTTAAATGTATGAAGATGGAAGATAGTGGCATTTATTTTTTTAAGTAGATTGTTAATTTTAGCATTTTACCAATAATAGATTAGAAAATACCAAAAACAAATCCAACACTGCCTTTGAAGAGTTGAAGGGTTGTAAGAGTGGTCAGAAGTGTATGTGATCAGATTCGACTTGTTGACAAGTTTCTAGGTGGATTTTGAGTGAAGTATTTCAAACCCTGGATCGTCCCTAAATTTTTTTGACATTGTTATAGGGGATGTGTTCCTCCCAACTTCTGAAGACATCAAACAAGTAGAACAAAATATTATTTGAAGATAGGGTAGAGAAAAATGATCAAAGTCTCCATTCCTTCCTGCAAAGGGAGGCATATTTTCCAATACCTGGAACAGAGCCCAGGGCATCAGTGATGACGCAATCTCTTTCCTTATTGTGCGACCCACAAACAAATATTTATAGAGAAAAAAAAGGGAAAGCAATTTGTACAAATGTCTACCATTATGCACTGGAAGACTATGCAAGCACCTATTCTATTCCTATTCAATTTGAGAAATGTGTGAAGTTACCACATCGATCTATAAGACCTATTAGAATCAAAGAGAAAAATTGGACCAATTTCCTATTGTCTTGTACTACCACCCCACTTGCATAAAACTCATGATGTTTTTATGCATCTGTCCTATAGCATTATGTTTCTGATGAATCCCACAAACTCGACTCGAGGGAATTATAGGTCTCAGACATAGGAACCACAATGATCAAACCAATATGCATATTATACCATAGGGCTCGATGGCTTAGGCATCACTTGGTGGACCAAGTTAAGATATAAAGGGGACAAGTCTAACCCAAGATCTGTTATTCGGGAGGATGCAGAGGCTATATGTCGCAATTACCCCTCACTTTTGACCATTTATGATGTCCAATTTTTACTTAGATAGCTACCTATGCTAAGGCTCTATTTACAGTTCCATGTTATTTATTTACGAATGCTATGTAATATTGATGCATTTAGTTGAACAAGTGAAACTACGTATATAAAGCATTATATGGATTAGTTATCGGTGATTGAAATGCTCGATGTATGACCTAATGTATGAATTACTTGGTTATGATTTATCTAGTGCATGACTTATCAGAGTTATTGTTGTTTCATGTATCGCTTAAGTGGATATGATTTATCTAACGAATGACTTAGTGAAATTATGATTTATCTAATGTAGATTTATTTCCAGTATAAACTACAAAATTGACACGTGGATACTAGACTTAATAACATGATGTTTAAGATCACGTATCTATATCTATTTTGTTGTTATATATATGCATGGATGAGAACTAACCTGCAGATTGGAAAGAATCGTATGATAAACAAGATCTACTATTCCATTGGGGAAGGTCGAGACATCCAATGAGGAAAGGTATGATGTACATTGTTTTATTACATTTGGTATCTACTTGATATGCACTCTTATGACATGGGTAAAATGTCAATGACAGGTGGCAAGACTACCTGACTGGATTATTCGATGACAAGTCCAACCAGCATTGTAGTGTGGTCCATATTAGGGTTTTGACCCTAGTTGTAAGGAGGGGTGGAGGTATTTCCCACTGTGTAACCTCCAAACCTGGAATCATGGGAGGGCAGTGGTGGACACACTCCCCTAGACGTGTGATGACGATTGCCAGTTACCTGCCAGGGAAGTTAGGTCGATATAGTCCACGCTTGCGCCATATTGGTTTTATCAGTGGTTAGATTAGTATAGCCGATGCCATAGTATATAACATCAGAGGATGGATAGGGTGGGAACGGAAGTAGGTAAAGAAGGATAAGAGGATATATATTAGTTGGAGACTCCTGATGGGAAGTGGTATCATTGCTTGAATTATTAAATTTTACTACTATAACTCTTTCTATTTTGTTATGCCTTCAAACTCCTTGTATCTTTTCACTCTAACTTTGGGACGAAGTTTTCTGAAGGAGGGGTGTATGTAATGCCCCACTTAATCTTATCATGCAAATTTTATTAATGTTTAAATTACCTGAAAATATTGACTTATAATTATCAAGAAATATTGGTGAATACCTTCATTTGGGAAACTGTAAATTTTATTTACTGATATAAAATTTATTATTGTTATTATTCAATTCCCAATTTGTCTTCTCAAATTTAATCTTGGATAGGATATGGTCTTTCCATTATTCCAATTTAAATATCCCCAAAATGTCCTCTCATATTTACTTGGGAGAAGACATGGTCCTCTCCAATTAATTACCAATTTATATATTCATCTCTCATCCCCAAAATATTTACTTGGGAGAAGACATGGTCCTCTCCAATTAATTACCCAATTTTATATTCATATCACATCCCCAAAATGTCCTCTCATATTTACTTGGGAGAAGACATGATCCTCTCCAATTAATTACCAATTTATATATTCATCTCTCATTCCCAAAATATTTAATTGGGAGAAGACATGGTCCTCTCCAATTAATTACCCAATTTTATATTCATATCACATCCCCAAAATGTCCTCTCATATTTACTTGGGAGAAGACATGGTTCTCTCCAATTAATTATCAATTTATATATTCATCTCTCATCCCCAGAATATTTTATTGGGAGAAGACATGGTCTTCTCCAATTAATTACCCAATTTTATATTCATATCACAACCCCAAATGTCCTCTCATGTTTACTTAGGAGAAGAGAAGTCAAATGTAAAGATAAGGGAGTAGATATGACATTAATGAGAGGTGGTTGAGGTGGAGAGGAGAAGGGGGAGCATAAAAGGGGAAAGATGAGGGAAGGAGGGGGGTCCCTTGGTCTTGCTTTTGGTTTTGGTATGACAGTGGTTTTGGAGGAATTGTTTGAGGGAGTATTATTTTATCTTCGACACACTACATTTGGTTGGACTTGGGCTCGGAGGGCTAGGGAACTTGTGGAGGTTTCTTGGGCTAAGAATACTTCCCAGTTGGCTGGGAGGTAAATCCAGTCGGTTGTCAAGAGGAGCGTTCCAGCAGGATGAGCAGCTCAAGGGCATCTCCACCGGGCTATCAGTACATGTATTCCTCTATGCATATATTACTCATGTAAGTGATTGAAATGAAATGTTCACTATTTAAATGGTAGGAGTTAGATTTAAATGATAAATTATCATTGTTTAAATGTCTTGTAAGAAAATAAATTATTGCCTTTTTACTGCATGAATATAGATCTGGGAAAGGACCCTAGGCTGGAGTCCTACATTTAGCCTAGAAATTCACACGAAACACTCCACCATCTTCACCATAGAAAAAAGACAATTATTTAAAAACTTCATTTTATATGCAATTTGAAATTGAAATTTAATAATAATGGAAAATGTGATTATCTATAAATTTAAATGAAAGCAAATAAAACAATTATTAAATAAAACTTTCCTATCTTTATAAATCACAAAAATCTAATTTCAAAAATTCAAAAATTATTCATAAAATATAATTTCTCAAACAATATTTAGTGCATTTTAGCCTAAAAATTCACACAAAACATTCCACCATAGAAAAAAGATAATTATTTAAAAAACTTCATTTTTATATGCAATTTGAAATTGAAATTTAATAATGATGGAAAATGAAATTATCTATATAAATTTAAATGAAAGCAAATAAAACAATTATTTAAACAACTTCATTTTAATTTTGTGCAATTTGAAATATGATAATGATGGAAAAAGGGATGACCTATAAAATTAAATGAAGCCAAAATAAAAAGATATGTTTATTCTTTTATTCGTATTATCCGTACGACCAATCTATCCAAGGCCTTCGCCCCAAGTAAAGAGAACCGTCGAATGCTTCACGCCCAAGTAAAGATAATAATACTATATTGTATCTTTAATATTATTAAAACACTGTGAATCGAATTTTAATTTATCAAAAAATTATATTTCTGGAATGATCTCTTCACTACGTAAATCTTCAATCATCTATAATGTATTTAAATAAACAATGAGTTTAGAGGGGTTGGATTTGTAATGTTATTAAAATATTGCGAGATAAATTTCAATGAATCTAAGGATTTGGGTTGGGCTTCTAGAACGAACTCATGGTTGACGCAACTATTAAATATTTAAATAATAATTATGGCTGTCTTATTAAAGGAAGTCGCTACACAAGATTCCGAGTTCTAAGTGATTTTAGTGACATTTAAAAGTATTTTATTATTAAAAATATTTTAATTAATTATATTAAATTTGAATATTAAGAGAATTAATTATTATGCTTATTTACTCATTCAAACTTTTATATAGATTGTATAATAAAAGACAATTTTTTAATAACAAACTTTAGTAGTAAATTATTTAAATCCATGTTACCATCTGTCCCATCACTTCTTAGCGAAATATTTCCACATGTCCATAGTTGTCGGCGCTATGAAGTCAAAGGATTGAGCCCCAAGTAATGAGACGCAATTTTCTTCTCACGCACGTACAATGTATGTATTATATATTTTAGATTGTGAGGTGTCTTTGATCAATCATGTGTGGGGTTGATTACTTATAAATTATATTTATGAAGAGTACGCCATGGATGAGTTGTGGGGAGTTGACTGAGAATTAATAATTTGTGGGGTGTTGACTAAGAATTAAAATATTGCGAGATAAATTTCAATGTATCTAAGGATTTGGGTTGGGCTTCTAAAACGAACTCATGGTTGACGCAACTATTAAATATTTCAATAATAATTATGGCTGCCTTATTAAAGGAAGTAGCTACACAAGATTCCGAGTTCTAAGTGATTTTAGTGACATTTAAAAGTATTTTATTATTAAAAATATTTAAATTAATTATATTTAATTTGAATATAAAAAAAATTAATTATTATGCTTATTACTCATTCAAACTTTTATATGGATTGTATAATAAAAGACAATTTTTTAATAACAAATTTTAGTAGCTAAATTATTTAAATCCATGTTACCATCAGTCCCATCACTTCTTAGTCAAAGGATTGAGCCCCAAGTAATGAGACGCAATTTTCTTCTCACGCACGTATAATGCATGTATTATATATTTTAGATTGTGAGGTGTGTTTGATCAATCATGTGTGGGGTTGATTACTTATCAATTATATTTATGAAGAGTACTCCATGGATGAGTTGTGGGGGAGTTGACTAGGAATTAATAATTTGTTGTGTAGTTTAATGAGGTGGAGGAGTTGTTTGGAAAGTTATGGAAATTCTGGATATATTTAGAGAAAATTTGGCAATTTTTTTTGTAAATCTAAGTTATAGTTGTTAAACTTTAAAATATTAGGTGTCCTAGACGTTTTTTATGGTGTTGAATCCATTTCCACCATTAAAAACATGATTCAAACACTACTTTTGCAAGATTTTTTGAAATTTTTTTGCCCGGATTCCGACCACTTTTGGCCATCCGCGCAATTCTTCCGCCTCGTTAGATGACTCCATAATTTGCCCCCCTTTGCAAAGCTTGTGGTTTGTTCCTCACATCTTATTACATGAGAGCGTTGGAGGTGGCTGTGATGTTTGCATTTATTTGTCCCCATGTACAATAATGTAGTAGATCTTCATGTATGTTTGTTACCTATGATGTTTGTAGTGGATCTCTCTTTTATATATTATTTTCTCCCTAATATAATTACTATTTTTTAAAATTAAAATTAAATTGAGCTTATTTTCTCCCTTGTATTATTACTAATTTTTTAAAACTAAAATTAAATTGAGCTTATTTTCTCCGTGATTTTATCATTATATTAACATTACTTATGTTTTAAAATTAAAATTAAATTGAGCTTATTTTCTCCCTTATATTATTACTAATTTTTTAAAACTAAAATTAAATTGAGCTTATTTTCTCCCTGATTTTATCATTATATTAACCTTATTTTTTAAAATTAAAATTAAATTGAGCTTATTTTCTCCTTTATATTATTACTAATTTTTTAAAACTAAAATTAAATTGAGCTTATTTTCTCCCTTATTTTATTATTATATTAACATTACCTCCTCTGTAAAGTACAAGTAAAGTTTCTTTTATTTAAAATATTATTTTTAGTTTATTTTTCAATAAATATGAACAAAGAAAATAAATTTGAAAATAGTCATGACAAGAATAAGGTTATATTTTCCCTTATGCATTAATGATTTACCAACTCTATCTCTAAAGATTTGAATATATTTTAATCCACATTTCTTTACATCTCTTAACAACATACAAAGTGTTGTTGGTCTTTTCTCCTCACAAGGGAAAATGACTAACATTGAGAGAAAGTCTTGTGGGAATAAGAAATATGCTCCTCATTTTTATAGAGGTGATATTCCTCTCTTGATAGATGGAAGATTCTTCTTCTATCTTTAAGCGAATGTGATACAAAGCCTACAAACTCAAACCACAACTAAACAATAATGAATAGAAACTCAAATTCTCATAAACAAAGACTTTATTCATGAACATGAATTCAAACCTTGTTGTCTGTCTCAACAACTGAGTTGGATTCCTTTTAATAATTGGAGAAGGAAGACTCTAGAATAAGAGAGATTCTCGAGGAAGATGAGATGAAGTCTCTCAATTTTAGAAACTTTTTGACTAAAGATAATTCTAGGATTTTTCTAGGGAGATGATTTTTTTATATTTTACATAATTCCACGATTTTCTAGGAATATAGAAAATTTAGATTTTTCCACACACTTCTATTTAGAAATTAAGTATAGTTTTATTTTTTAGGAAGATGCCCCTACATCAGTCTCCCAGGGAGACAATAATACATTCATGTAGCCTATTTCTCGAGATCTTCAATACTGGTACCATATTTGGAAACTTTTGTCGCTGTCATCCAAGTGGCATCTTCGACTAGTTGATTCTTCCATTTGATCAAGTATTGAAAATGCTTAGTGATTTTATTTCTCTTAGCCACCATTTTAGCTATTATTGATTCAATCTATTTTGATGGTGTTGGAGGTAGATGCTTCTCCCATTCGATAATTTGAATTCCATCACGAACATGTGTATCTATAGAAACATTTGTTGGTTCCTTAAAGGGGTATATATATGAAACATCAAATATTGGAGAAATGCCAAATTCTTTGGGAATTTCTATTTCATAAGCATTTGAGGAGAATTTCCTTAAGACTTTGCATGGCCTAATATTTTTAACTTTCAATTTGTTATACTCCCCTTTAAGAAATCGTTCTTTTTGAAGATGTGCCATGATCAAATCCCCAACTTCAAAATCTAGTTGTCTTCTCTTTGAGTCTGCTCCTTTTTTTTTACATGCTACTGCTTTCTTGTAATTTTTCCTTGACTCTGTCTTGTAATTATTGCATACTGACCATAAAATCTTCACTGTCAACACTCCTAAATTCTTATTTCCAAAGATTTCTCAATTTATTTAATCATCTTGGGTGCATGCCTTATACAATTTGGAATGGAATTAATCTCGTTCTTCTATAAGGGTAGTCATTATATGAAAACTATACTTGAAAAAGTACCTAATCCTGTTGTTTAGGATGTTCATTGACCAAACTTAGAATATTTCCCAGAATTCTATTCACCACTTTGTGTTTGACCATCAGTCTGAGGATGGTATGTTGAGCTAAAGCTGAGGTTGGTTCCTAATTTTTTCCACAATTTTTTCCAAAAATGGCCCACAAACTTGGTGCCTCTATTAGAGACAATACTTCTTGGTAATCCGTGCAATCTAGCTACTTCCTTGAAGAATAAGTTCGTTATGTTAGTTGCATCACTTGTCTTTTTGCGGGCTATAAAGTGCACCATTTTTAAAATCTATCAACAACATAAATTGAATCATTTCCTCTTTACATTCTTGCCAGTCCTACTACAAAATCCATGCTTACAGAGTCCCATGATGTATTTGGAATTGATAGGGGCTGATATAATCCAGTATTATGACTTCTCCCTTTTGTATATTGACATATTTTGCATCTTTCAACAAATCTTTTTATATCAACTTTCATTCCTGTCCAAAATTAAAATTCCTGTAATTGTGCCACAATTTGTCTCATTGAACATCTTAGGATACATAATTGACTCCTTTGAACAATAATACTTCTTATATCATGCAACCTAACCATAGAGTTTTGTCTCTACTTACTGCATTTTCACAAGCTACATAATCTTCTTTGAATTTTGTATCATATTTATACATATCTTTCAATTCATCCATCCCTAAAATATTCACTCAGAATTCATGCAAAACTAGATTGATTCTACTAAAAGCATCTTCCACTTTATTTGATTGTCAGATTTTATGCTTGATAACGAATGTAAATTTTTTGAATAAACTCAACATATTCAACATCTTTTTAACTCAATTTTTCCTGTTTGTTGATATACTATAAAGCATGATTATCAGTGTAAACGATAAATTCTTTTGGTACGAGGTAATGTCTCTATTTCTTTAAGGTTTGTATGATGGCATAAAACTCTTTATCACATGACAAATATTTTTGTTTGGCTTCATTAAAATTGTCACTAAAGTAAGAAACTGGTCTCCCTTCTTGACTTAGGAAAACTCTTATTGTAGTTCCAATGGCACTAGTCTTAACCTCGAAAGGTTTGTTAAAATCTAGTAGTGTTAGGACAATTTGTTCTATGATTTGTTTTCTTTAACAACTCAAAGCTCTTATCATCATTTTTTTTCCAATAAAATGGTCGTTTACTTTCTTTACTAGTCTTCACAATTGGAGCACAAAATGCCACTAATATTTCTGATGAAATTTCTATAGAACTTTGCTAACCCTTGAAAGCTTCTTACCTCGAAAACACTCCATAGCGTAGGCCAGTTGACTATGGCCTTGATCTTTTCCCAATCCATCTTCAAAACATCCTTTGACACCACAAAACCCAAGTATAATAATTCTCTCTTCATTAAGGTACATTTCTTCAAATTAATTAGTAACTTCTCTTGTTGTAATTTCATCAACACCATTCTAGCATGCTCCAAATGTTCTTCTTTTGTCTGATTGTAAATTAGGATCTCATCAAGATAAAAATTAACAAATTTCCCAATGAATTCTTTTAAGACCTCATTCATCAACCTCATAAAGGTATTGGGAGCATTACTAAGCCTGAAAGGCGTTTCCAACCATTGATATAACTCATGATTATTTTTAAATATTATTCTCCATTATCACCTTTTTTAATTATAATTTGATGATATCCACTTTTTAGGTCTATTTTGGAAAAATATGCAGCACCACTTAAACAATCTATTAGATCATCAATGCGGGGTAACAAAAACTTATACCTAATTTTAATTTTGTTGATCACTCAGGAATCTGCATACATTCTCCATCCCCCATCCTTCTTTGGGGTTAATGTTGTCAAAACAACACATGGGCTTAAGCTTTCTCAGATGAGATTCTTATTCAATAATTCTTGTACTTGGTTCTTAATCTCCTCATTCTCTTTTGGAGTCATTTTATAAGCTGCTTTGTTTGGAAGGTTGGCACATGGAATCAAATCTATGTGATGGTCAATGCTTCATATAGGAGGTAATGTATCCGGTAATTCATCTAATACAATATCAAGAAATTTATTCAACATTTTTTTAATTTCTTTTGGAAAATCATTCAAATTTGTGCTTGTGAGGACTACATTTGGCTTAACTATTAAAGCAAAGTTTATGTTGGCTTTGTCGGCCCTGATCAAGGTTTAGCGTTAGTTAGCCAAACAAATCCCTACACTACTGGCCCTTTCGACATCAGCCCGCAGAGCGCGGATCGAAGTCTCACCCGAACTAGTATGGGGGGATACTGGAACGAAGTTTCCGCACCTTGAGATGGTCGTCATGTCAGTTTATACCCTATGCCCCTGCTTTCGCGCAAGTCGCTAAGCCTTAGGGCTCTGTCAGTCTACCCTTTATTCCTCCCTTCAGTACCTCTGCAAAGGTGTACGATTGACCTTCAACCCATGGTCCAGGTACTTTCGTGCAGCTATGACAATGTATTGTATAGGTTCCTATAGAAAATATGTGATAGGTTAACCCGATAATGCAATATAAATCAAAGCAGAATACTATATCCTACTTCTACTATCAATTTGCGGAAGCTTAAAGATCGAGCTAAACATTATAACCAAAAGAAGAAGAATCAATGGCACAATACACATGAAAATACTTTGGGGAAAGCCTTATATAAAAACCCCACACTATTGTATTATCATACATGGTGGAAATACAAAGGAATTATACAAAGCCTTAGCTCTCAGAGCGAGCCATCTCTCAGTACAATCCTGAAAGATGCTCACAGGCAATCTTGGCTTCTCTCCAAGCTTCCTCTCTGCCCTCCAAGCTCCTATTTCCTTACGCCATTCCTTGTGGTTGATTAGCCTATTACCAAGTGGAAAAACAAGGCTTCAAAACTGTGCAATCCTCAAGGATGAATTCTTGACTACATGCATGAGTTTTCTCCATGAGAAAACACATGCAACTGATAGTACACTGTCCTTGAACATTAATCTCAACTGGGTCTTTCTTAGAATAGACATGCATGAGTTTCTGATGAGGGAATCTTCAGTTAATTGGAGTAGCACTAGTTGAGTGCATTAATGCATCAACTGACTGTTAACTCACTATTAGTTCCTCAAACAATTTGGAACTAATTTAATTGGACTTAACTCAGTAAACTGAGTTAACTAATTACAACTCAAATATAACTCAATCTTATCTCCTTAATTTAAGGGATAAATCTTGCATGACTTCAGAAAGACTTCTAACTTGAATTTCTCCAACCAATTACATTTAAAATAAATTAATTAATTATTTCCAAGTAGCTGTTAAGACTAAATTCGATTTTAATTCACAATTTAATTCAAGGACAAATTAAATTGGAATATTCTTGTTGCCATATTTCAACACTCCCTCTCAACAAGAAAGGGATTATCTACCACCCCGATCCTGTCTCTATGGAACTCGAATTTACACTTTGACAATGCCTTTGTCAAAATTTCAGCATCTTGCTCCTCTGTCGAAATATACTGTAGCAACATGATCCTCCTCGCTACACAGTCTCTGAGATGATGATACGGATGTCGATGTGCTTGGACATATCATGAAATACTGGATTCTTAGAGAGTTTGATACAACTCTGATTATCACAATAGCTCACAGTTGGATCCATCCTCTGATCAAACAAACCAACTAGGATTTTCCTGATCCAGATGGCCTCACATGTTGCCTGACTTGCAGCCATGTATTCTGCCTCTGCCGAGCTAAGTGCAACTGACCTCTGTTTCCTACTATACCAAGAAACTATCGCTGGCCCAAGTTTGAAAATCCCTCCTGATGTGCTCTTCCGATCTGATGGACTCCCTGCCCAATCTGCATCAGTAAAGCCCTATAGCTTCACTCCCTCTGTCTGTCTGTACCATAATCCATACTGAGATGTGCCTCTGAGGTATCTCAATACATTCTTTGCCACCTTCGAAAGCATCTTGGTAGGCTGAACCATCGCTTGACTCAGTGGGTTCACCGCATAGCACAAATCTGGTCGTGTGTTCATTAAGTACATCAGTGAACCCACAAGCTGCCTATACACAGTAGCCTCTATCACTTCTCTTCAAGTAGCAACCTCCTTCCTCCAGTTACCTGCTAGAGGAGTCTGAATGGGCTTGCACTTCTCCATGTGGAATCTCCTGAGTATCTCGTTGGCATACTTGCCCCAAGACACAAACAACTCCCCATCCTTCTGCCACACTTCCATGCCAAGGAAGTAATGCATGAGACCTATGTCTTTCATCTCGAATTCTCTTGCAAGGTCCTCCTTGCAAGACACGATCAACTGATCATCAACAGTCAATATGAGATCATCAACGTAAAGTATGATGATCAACAACTTACCTTTCACCACGATGTGGTACAGGTTTGCATCCGCTTTAATCTTTGTGAAGCCCAACCCGAAGAAGTAGTTGTCTATCATGGTGTACCAAGCACGAGGTGCTTGCTTCAGCTCGTACAACGCTCTCTTGAGTCGTCACACATGCGACTCACAATCGAAGGTCTCAAAACCTTCCGGCTGCTCTATGTACACCTATTCCTCAATCTGGCCATTGAGGAATGTAGTATTCACATCCATCTGATGGATATTCCAACCCATCTCTGCTGATAGTGCCAACATAGATCTGATAGATGAGTACCTTGTGACAGGAGCAAAAGTCTCATCATAGTCAATCCCCTCGACTTGTGAAAAGACAGGGGCAACAAATCTTGCCTTATGCTTCTCCACACTACCATCAGTAGCTTGCTTTACCTTGTAAAGCCAACGGGAACTTACAACTGACCTATTCTCCAGTCTCAGAACCACGTCCCAAACACTATTACGAACTATGGAGTCATACTCCTCCACCATAGCATCAACCCAAATCGGCTGCTACACTGCTTCCTCAAAGGAATATGGCTCGGTCTCAACACATTCCCCAGCAAGGGCGATGTATCCAGTGTACCTCTCAGGTGACCTCCTCTGTCTACACTGAGAAGATGGTGCTCCCACATTCTCTTTCACATCCTCCAACAATCTGTCAGCTTAAGCTTCTTCCATGCATCCTTTGTCACATGGCAATATACCGATGAGCCAAAGATCCTGAAGTGACCCACACCTGGTCTCTTACCAGAGAAAGCTTCCTCTGGTGTCTTCATCCCAAGTATGCGATGCAGTCTTATATTCTGCAAATAGACCATTGTGTTGCATGCCTTAGCCCACAAGTGAAGTGGCAGGCCTTGGTCATGCAGCATTGCCCGTGCTGCCCCTACAATAGTTTTGTTCTTCCTCTCAGCCACCCCATTCTTCTGTGGGTTATGAGGTGCCATCAACTCTCGTTTAATTCCTTCCACTACACAGAAGTCCTTAAACTCTTGAGAGACATATTCTCCACCATTGTCGCTTCTCAAGGCCTTGATCTTCTTCCCTGACTCTTTCTCGACCAAAGCTTTGAACTCACAAAACTTTGTGAAAGTTTGGTCCTTCTTCTACATGAAATAAATCCATCATTTATGAGAATAGTCATCAATGAAAATCACATAATACCTTTGCTTCGCTGTGGATGCCGTCGAGAATGGTCCACATAAATCAGTATGAACTCTCTCTAAGATAGCCTCTACTCGACTGTCTCGATCATGAAAGGAAGACTTGGTGTGCTTTCCCAAGGTACAACCTTTGCATGTGTCAACTTTCTCACGTTTACCTTTGGGAAGTCCTGTAGATATATGTTGCATTATCTTCAAAGCCCAATGATGCAAATGGCCCAACCGCCTATGCCACAACTCGCCAATGTCTTGGCTTTGCACCAATTATGCTTTCATACTCAATGCTGCACAATCATCTACCTCTAGTTTATAGAGATACTTCACCCGAATCCCTATCCTCTTGGTCTGACACATGGCTATGTGTCTTAGGAGTGCCTTTCCTTTACTGAAGACAACATCGTAGCCTTTGTCCTCTAACATCACGACCGATACCAAGTTCTTCTTCAGTCTAGGCACATACATCACATCTGTCAAGGTGAGAGGAGCTCCATGCTCCCTCTGAAAAGTAACCATGCCCACTCCTGAAACACTATACCTTCCGTCGTCACCCATCTCTATGTGCATCTTGAGGTCTTTCTCCTCCAAGGCACTGAATAAATTTTTATCACCGGTCATGTGGAATGAGGCTCCACTATTAAGATACCAGAAACAACCCATCATCGATGACACCATGCATGTGATGAGGGTAAAGTCCATTTCGAACTAAGAGGCTAATGCCTCACCTTCCAATCCTTTCGAGGATCCCTTCTTGGACTTCTTCGATGGGAAATTAGTCGCATAATGTCCCATCTTGTGACAATTAAAGCATATTAGTTTAGACATGTCACCCTTCTTCCCTCGATGAGAAGAATTCAATTTGAAATGGGAAGCCTTCCCCTTCCCTTTCTTGCCTTACTTGTTGAGGCCATATTTTCTTCATCATCATTCTTGGATGAAGAACCATCTCATGTGCTCCTCCTGATCTCCTCCTGCATAAGATCCGACCACAGTCGTTCCTAATCCGGAAGTTTCTCCCTTCCATTCACAGAGTCCTGGTAGCTATTCCAACTCTTTGGAAGGCCAAGGAGAGAGAGGCCCACCATATCATCATCGGAAGTAGTTATTCCCACACTGCCAAGCTCATCTCTGCACGTGGTGAGCTTGTTTAGATATGTGGAAATAGTATCGCCCTTCTCCATCTTAATTCTTCGAAGCTTATCCTTGAGCGCCAATTTCCTCTGGTCACTACTGTTTTGGTAGAGGTCCTTCAATGTCTTCCACATTGAAAATGGAGTATCCTTCCCATGGAGACTCAAGACAATATGGTCTCAAACTCCCTCAAGGATGATCCGTCTTGCCTTCGCCACACACTTCTTCCACTCAGCCAACTCTTATGCATTAGTTGAAGCTGGCTTTGGGTTTTCTTGATCAATGAATTCCTTCAAGCCATTGTCTTCTAATACACCCTCTATTCTATCTTTCCATGCTACGTAATTCGATCTACCTTCCAAGGCATACTCAAGTCTCAAGCCATAGAATGCCATTGGCCAACCTTGAAGTATGATATGAATTCGATTTGCACCTACAACCCAAACTTCAAACTTTGAATTCTCTTCTCAGTATACTGTTCACACCTCTAATACCATGTAGAAAATATGTGATAGGTTAACCTGATAATGCAATATAAATCAAAGCAGAATACTATAACCTATTTCTATTATCAATTTGCGGAAGCTTAAAGATCGAACTGAACAATATAACCAGAAAAAGAAGAATCAATGGCACAATACACATGAAAATACTTTGGGGAAAGCCTCAGATAAAAACCCCACACTATTGTATTATCATACATGGTGGAAATACATAGGAATTATACAAAGCCTTAGCTCTCACAGCTAGCCAGCTCTTAGTACAATCCTCACAGATGCTCACATGCAATCTTGGCTTCTCTCCAACCTTCCTCTCTGCCCTCCAAGCTCCTATTTCCTTGCGTTGTTCCTTGTGGATGATTAGCCTATTACCAAGTGGAAAAACAAGCCTTCAAAACTGCGCAATCCTCAAGGATGAATCCTTGATTGCATGCATGAGTTTTCTCCATGAGAAAACACATGCAACTGATAGTACACTATCCTTGAACATTAATCTCAACTGGGTCTTTCTTAGAATAGACATGCATGAGTTTCTGATGAGGGAATCTTCAGTTAACTGGAGTAGCACTAGTTGAGTGCATTAATGCATCAACTGACTGTTAACTCACTATTAGTTCCTCAAACAGTTTGGAACTAATTTAACTAGACTTAACTCAGTAAACTGAGTTAACTAATTACAACTCAAATATAACTCAATCTTATCTCCTTAATCTAAGGGATAACTCTTACATGACTTCAGAAAGGCTTCTAACTTGAATTTCTCCAACTAATTAATTTAAAATAATTAAATTAATTATTTCCAAGTAGTTGTTAAGACTAAATTCGATTTTAATTCACAATTTAATTCAAGGACAAATTAAATTGGAATATTCTTGTTGCCCTATTTCAACAGTTCCCATGTTATCTCAAGTGTTTTACTTATCTTACTAATCAATCACAGTTAGTGCCGCGTAAACTGATATCCTTGCGTTCAATTAACTGATACAATCACATATATTCGCGCATCAATTGAACATTGTAAATTAAACCCAAAACACAATATAGTCAGATGCATTAACAGGAACTAAATACACAGTAATTGCAGAATACTTCTCTTTATTGATATATTCCAGTTTAATACAGACTCTATCCGCCCTGCGCACACAGATGTAGGGGTCCACGCACTCAGCTGCGGACTTCCACCCTAAGCCTCTGCGCACTTAGCTCTAGAGCCTCTACTTATGCTAAGACCTGATAACACTTAGACTTCTCCACTCTACTTTTTTCCTTTCTTCACTTTTTTGAACTACTTAGAGCTTACTTAACTCCTTTTTATAAACTCCCATGGTCCGCGGACCATGGGTGGATCTTTACTGCTGACTTGACACTTCAGAAAATAAGGGTGGACAACCCTTTATGACTCTTGATACCTTCGTGCTCCGCGACCACAAAATGCGAAGACTTTACAACTTTATTACAAAATTATCCCAAAACATGGGCTTTTAGCCCCAAAACTGCTCTTGGGGGAACCCGTTCCCAACAGGCCCCCAACACAAACATGGTGACTTGCCCTTGAGTCACTCTACGGGTGTGAAGATCTTGGCGTGAAGACCTCCCAGCTCGACTTGTATGACTGCCACTTCGGCAGTGCACTGCGCGACCACCTGCTTCACTTCCTCAACCAACTGCTCTGTCGCTGGTCCTTTATTGTCAGCCTGAAGCTTCTGCTAAATTGCTTGCAGATTAACAAGCTTGCCTTCAATGGATGCTGTGACCAAATAAGCTTCGTGCAACTAGAACTTCAAGCATGCCTTCAGCACATCCTCTTTGTGCTGCAATGCATCTACCTATTCCTTCAATGTTTTGGCCTCCTACAGCTTTGCCAGTCTCTGTGTGAGAGCGACGGTGCGCGCTGTACCTTTTACTTCATCATAGAGTTGTTGCAGTTCTCGCGCCTCTATCTCCAGTCCCTGTACATTAGGATCATCCTGCAAACTTGTCAAGATCTCCAACGACTATTCAAACAGCCATGTCCAGTCTGCTACTGCATTATCTACCTCTGCTATTGCCTCTGTGAGAGCAGTTGTGCGCTACTCTTTACTTTCGGTGGAGTTGAAGGCTGGGCGTTCAACTGTAAATCTGCAATTTGTAGGTTCAGCTCCAGCTGAACCTTAGCCAAATCTGTGCGAGTGTCGCAAACCCCTGTAGCAAGCTTACGAACACGCACCTCGACCGGTTCTCCCTCGGGAATGGCAAACTCTGGGACCATTCGGCATGCTTCCTCCACGACCTGAACTATGCGCTTGTTTCGGTCAGTTACCTCAGTCACGGTGGCGATGGAAGAGTCTCGTTGTAGGGCCAACTGCACATTATTGATCTGTTGCTCACTGATCACCTGCACAGCGCGTTGTTCGCAGGCCCTCAGCTCCGCGATCACCCCATCCTGCAGTAGGTGGAGTGCCTCGCCAGGAAGCGCTGCCAAGTTCAACCCCACTCCCTTGAGGGCGTTGACAGTGGGTCTGTCAGCTTCATTTTCTGTGGTCAGTGCTCCATCCAGTAGCACTATTGCTCGGGAGTCCTTCGCACAAGCATCTCGGAAGCTTCTGAAGTACCAATAGCGAGGCTGGTGGACACTGTGCTAGCCTGTGATGCACAGATTTGCAACTCATGCAAACCCATCTGGATGGCCCCCAATAGTTGTTGTTGCTGCTGCTCGAACTGCTGCAGTACCTCCGCGGTGACATCCTGCACCGTGTCTCCAATGTCATTCAAATCTCCCTCTTGTTAGGGTGATTGGGTCCAACGATGTCTTACTGGCCTTGGATTTCTTCCATGGCCCCACTTTTTCTTATTCTCTTGGACGTTTGATGTGGTACGACACCGTCTACGGGTCCGCTCCATGCTGCTCTATTTGCTCGTCTGTTTCTTCCTCTGTTTTGGGCGAAGGCAACCTCACACCTTTGTCAGAGCCACGCTCTGTTTCACCTGTTTGCTTTTCCACCTGCTGGGTAGCATCGCGCTCTGCCTGGGCCTTGTCAGCGGCCTCCTTCTTCCTCTTCTTGGCCAGCTGCGCCATCTTGAGATTGGCCTCCTCCTTTTTGCGTTGCACGGCGGACTTGCTCGACCTCACCGTCGAGTCTGAGGTAGTGCGCCACTCTGCCGGCCAGTGATCAAGAACTGTATCAATCGCATCGTTCGTTGCCAAGTAAGGCAAGTCATGCTACTTCTGCTCAGGGTCCTTCCATGCCCTAATTTCGACGTGTTGAAAGTCTGCCTTGAACTCCACGTACTCCTGCAGTTTCGAAAACACAGTAGCTGATAATCATGGTTTGCAATTGATAGCCATGCGTATGTTCATTTCCATTAAGATCCAGAATATCTTGCTATCCTTGATGCATTGAGCATCCTTGGTCACCCATAGCGAAGCGCACTTCGCTGCTTCTAGCAGGTTCGACGCGACCGAGGGGAATTGACTGTCTTCCAGGAGCTCCCAGGCTATCAACACAATGGACAGCAAGAGCCACAGATAGTGGAAGGTCTTGCTGAGCTCTTATGCCTCACAATAGCTCGCAAGGAACTCACTGCAGAGATAGAGCGCCTAATTAAAATGGACTCCTTCGGCACATTGGGCTGCTAGAGCAACGACAGGTGCCGACACTTCATCTGCACGACACTTCCACATAAATTTTCCTGCTAGGATCTATGTGGCCACCTTGACCATAGGTTCGGAGATACTCGAGATGGCATAGCCACGTGGATTCTTCACGAGCTTGAATTTCTCCTTCATGGCCTCCTTAAGGGCCTGCTCGCCACCTTTTCCGCCAAACATCATGGCTGGATTCTCCCCTGTATAGGGTAGTTGCGTGATCCTATTGATCAACCTGTCAGTGATGGGTATCAGCTCCTCCAGCCACAGACACCCATCGTGCACCAAGCATAAAAACTTCTTGATGACCAATACTGTAATGGGTGTGCGATTGTAGTGCGGCACCCATAGCAGGTTGAGTAGACCTGCTTTTTCTACACCCCTGAGCCACTTCCGTAGTTCCAATGCAGTCATCCCGGTGGTTGTGTGAACAACGTGGTGCATTAGCTATTCTGTCGCCAAGTGCGAGAACTTCTCATTGTCAGCTAAGTCCCAATCTTCTAGTTTCAATAGAGGAACCTGCCCCAAGCACGATCCTTCAAAGATAATCTCGTCCGGCAGTAGAGGTATGTGCAGGGCAACCTTGCTTTCATCGATGTCCTTCAACACTTTGGTCTTGCCTTTGCGCGGAGGGACGTATTCGGGCAACTTAGTGATAGGGTCAGAACCCTTGACTTCAACGTCCTCCACTTCCAGCCCCAAATCCTCATCATCCATTGAGATGTCCTCAATTTCTTCCTCCTTCGGCTCCAAGTTAATGGTTTTTCCCTTTTCCTGTGCAGTGGGCTTGTCCTTATGTGGGTTTCTTCTAGGCGACGCGTGCACCGGTATCGTAGCCTGCTTTCCCTTCTTATCCTTTGCACTCTCTTTGGTCGGGGTAGGCTTCGGTCTAGGCATCCGTGGTGACTTGGGGACTTCAGCTAGTACCTCTACAACCTATGGAGTGGCTCCTTTTGCCTCCATAACAACTTCCAGCACAGCCCCCTTAGCTGTCATTGCTTCGGTGTCCATAACTGCGGATCCTGGGATAAAATCACGAATGAAATTGCGATTGGACTCTAGAAATTGATCAAACATTGGGTAGTCAAGCAATTCTTCAAAGAGTGCGCGGATCATGCACGTATGAGAGCTCACCAACTCAATGTTCAAAATTCCAAGTGTTTTTCGTTGGGCCTCCACCTGTAATTTATAGGCCATTTTCAATTCAAATCCAACAATTTCCCCCACATTTGGTTCATTAATGTCGGATTGGTGGAATATTTCCAAGGATATTACCCATAAATCTTGTCTTAAATGCTGGCCACCCGCTCCATTTGGCTGCATTCTCATCATCAAATTATGAACAATGACTTTAACGATCACTTTCCGGCTGACCTGCGTGGTTTTTCCCTGGGTAGCGAAGCTTCCTTCATGTTGTCGCAAATCCTATGACATTTCCTCGTTTTGCACAATCCTCCAATCACGTAGTTCCCCAACCCAAGCAGTGTAGCTTATAGTCCCATGCCTCCTTTCAGTTGCCTAGAGTGCTAAGACTATGCTACCTTCATCCAGTCATCTGGTCAGATCGCCGGTGTATGGCTTCAATCAGCTGCCATTCACCTTTCCTGGGAAGGGATCTCCATTCAATTTAACCAACTGAACTGCTCCACTATCGGTAATCTCCTTAATGACATAGGGCCCTAGCTAGTGAATTTTGAATTTCACTGGAAATTTATTAAAATTGCGGTCATATAACAAAACCAGATCATTTACCTTAAAGGTGCTGTCGATCATGCCATGTTTTTTCGTGCTTCTTTTGGACCTGTTGGTGAAATCTAGCTAGAAATCTTTCTTCCTCAAGCTTAGCAAGCTGCGCGAGCCTTTCTTCCAAGGCTCTGCAATCCGTCATACTTGTGAGCGCCGCTATGCGTAGACTAGGCACAATGTATTCCATGGGCATCACTGCTTCAACACCATATACAAGCCTAAAGGGTGTCTGGCCATTCAACTTTTTGCATGTCGTTTGATAGGCCCATAGTCCTCCGGGTATGCGTAGGTCCCAATCACTTTGCTGAGCATTACAAATGTTGGTCAGCATGTTCTCCAGCACCTTATTGAATGCTTCTACCATCCCATTAGCCTGTGGGTGATAAGGCATACTTTTCTGGTTATACACCTGAAATTCCTCCATCAGTGCGCTTATTGTCTTGTTCTGAAAGTGCATACCGCGATCACTCATTAAGACCTTTGGACACCCAAATCGCGTCAGTACATACTCAAAGAGAAAATTTGCAGCAGTTGCACCTTTGCACTCCTTCACAAGCTGTGCCTCCACTCATCGAGTCAAATACTCAGTCGCGGTGATAATGTACCACACCCCCGTCTTCTTTCCTTGGGGCTGAATGGGTCCCACAAAATCTATGGCCCATTTCTCGAAAGGTTGTAATGTCATCTGTGGGTTCAGGGGCAGCTCATCTCTCCGCGATGGCCTGCCAGTCCTTTGACACACATCGCACACCCTGTAGTAGGCTTTGGAATCCTGATGGAGGGTTGGCCACCACAACCCTACACGTAGAATCTTCTGCGCAGTCGCTCTTCATGCATAATGGCCTCTTGCGGAACCCCCATGAGCGTCTACAAGGATACTGCTTCTTTCAAACTCTGGTACATATCGTTGCAATACTTCATCAGACCCCATTTTGTACAGATGTCCGACAATGACAAAAAGGTCTGCTGCGCGCACCACTAACTCTTTTTTCTACTGGACAATGTAACCTTCCGGGGTAGTTCCTGTCGTTAGGAAGTGTATGATGTCTTCAAAGTGACCATCCGCGACGCGCACTGCAAAGAGCTGCACGTCAAGAAATCCCTCCTCCAAATTAGTGGGCTCTTCCCCTGTTTCGATGCGCGACAGATGGTCTGGTCCCACGTTCAGTCATCCAGGCTTCACAATAACTTCAAAATCATACTCCTGGAACAATAATAACCACCTACAGATTCTCCCCCCCAACACAGGCTTATTGACTAGGTATTTCAACGCAGAATGATCCATATACATTTTAAAATTTCCACCCAGAAAATAGTGTCTAAACTTCTGGAGCACGTATACCATGGCTAATCCTTCACGCTCAGTGGTGGAATAGTTCTTCTCAACCTTGGATAACCTCTTGCTTGTGAATGCTATAGGATGGTCCAAGTCTCCTCTGTCGGCCTGTGTCAGTACTGCTCCTAGTGTTATACATGATGCGTCTACATGTACATGAAACTCCTTCTTCCAATCTGGGAAGACTAAAATCGGTGCGGTGACCATTTTTCCTTTCAGCACATCCAAGCTTTTCTGACAGTCCTCGTTCCAACAGAACGTGACATCCTTTTTCAACAACTTCTCCATAGGCGCGGTGATCTGGGCATAGCCCTTGATAAACTTCCTGTAGTACCCAGTATGTCCCAAGGTTGTGCGCAGTTGTTTCACACTCCTCGACGCCTCCAAGTTAAGTATCACTGCAATCTTCGTGGGATCTACCATCAGTCCCTGTCTACAAACCACATGACCCAACAGAGTCCCAAAAGGAACAAAAAACAAACATTTCTTCAAATTGAGCGCAATCTGGTACCTTCGACAAGTATCTAGCATTAAGCGCAAACTAGACACATGGCGTTTTACCAACCCAAACACAGTCCAGTCATCAAAGTACACCTCCAGAAACTTATGAATGAAGTCTTTGAATGCAGCAATGACTACACGTGAAAAAATCACAGGTGTATTCTTCAATCCGAAAGGCATTACATTGTACTAAAAACATCCCCATTCAGTCACGAAGGTTGTCTTGCTTCTATCTTCAAGCGCGATTTTGATCTGATGGTACCCAAAAAACCCATCAGTGAAGAAGTACGCTTCCTGGCCACCTACATTATCCAATACCTCATTAGTGAATGGAGTCAGGAAAGGATCATGCACGCAAGCGTCATTCAACTTCCTGAGATATACGCATATCCTTATTTCATCTTTCTGCTTCTTTTCTTGTACCACCATTGGGCTCACCCAATCAGATTCTTCTACAGGCTCAATGATGCCTGCCGCGAGCATCTTATCTAACTCTAAGCAGACCTTCTCCTTATACTTTGGATTGAGACGGTAAGGTCTTTGCTTAACCGGCTTCGCGTCGGGTTTTAACGTGATCTTCATAACGCCCAAGTCTCCTATTATCCCCTTTAACTCCGTAAACTTGGTAGGGAACAAATCCTGGTATTTGTGGAGAAATTTGGCGACCTTATCTACCATTGCATCATCCCAGTAATCTCCAATATTCGTGAATTTGGGCTCCACCTCTGTACCAATATTTACCTATTTTGTTTTTAGTGGTGCGGTTACATCAGGATTTTCGATCTGTGGTCCCTTGACCTCACAATGACTCTCGGTTTCAGGGATATCAATCTTTCGATGGTCCTCATATTATTCTTCGAATGTCACATTATAGCATTCCATCCCGTGGGTCAGCTGAGTAGTCCAATTGGGTTGAATCAGATCCAAAGGATCATGCGGTATCCTAAAGATTGCTGCTTTAACTTCTTGTAGCACTTCGTCAATATAGTAAAACCCATCTTCAAAGCTGAATGTCATTATGAATCCTTCGTGCAGAATATCCATTTTCCTGTGCCATGGCGGAGCTCTATCTCCAAGTACCAGTTCATCGGGATGACATCCAAGGTGTGACAAAACAAGTGCACCCATTCAGGTTGGGGCTTCGCGCCATAGGCCTTAGCCCATTTGGCCAAGTGTGCACATGGATCATCCTTCTTGTCATACTTGTCTGTTACTCATACCTTCGACTTCCCAAAGTGTGTTCTCATCATCCTCCTACACTCGCGCCAGTCGTCAAAACTACCCTTGTGCATACCCCACCATCTCACAGGCGTAGCGCGCAGTGCCCAGTCCAAAGCCTGGAAGCACTACTTCTCTGGTACTTCCCTCTAAAATGCATCCAAAAAAACATCCACATCATTCAAGCCATCATAAGTGGGCAGATTTCGTACCTCTGATGACACACAACGCAACGACCGGGTCATCATGTTACAGCTTAGCGTAGTTACTTCATGTAGCCAATTCTGCCAGTGCTCTAATTCTTCATCCGAGTCTGAGGTGAAGGAACTCTCACGATCCCATGTAATTTGGCCATTCGCTGTCGAATTCACCCAATCTTGATCTCGTGCTATTATTTTATATATGTAGTCCAAATCGTCATCGCTCTTGTAATCACAGACTGGTTCAGTATAGCGCGATCCTTTAGCAGGATCTAGGGGTACTATTACGCGAAGCGATTTCTTTTCAAATATCATCTTTTGCTTCTTTAGGTTGATTACCCCATTCATGTCAGTAGCCCAATCAATGCCAAGGAGCATAGGGTACAGGTTGCCGTCATCCACAATTTTTATCACTTCAAAGTCAACCAATGCACTCACGCCTTCAATATCTACAGTTACTCGTAGCCATCTCATCGAGATGATTTTCTGTTGATTTTCCATCCTTAACTGAATCGGAGACCACTGCAATGCGGGTCTCCCCATCCGCTCCCAAGTCTGCTTCGGCAAAATGTTCACATCTGACCCCAGATCTAGAATAACCTGATCCATTTCATATTCTCCTATCTACGTGGTGAGTCTCATCTCACGTCCTATCCTTGCGTTATTCTTATCAATCTTCCGTACCACGTGCAGTTCACCCGGAGCATTTTCGGTGCATCTATTTATTAGTTCCTGTAACCCCTTCACAGCCTTGCTATCGGGCAACATCTTCATGCAGGTCTCTAGAAAGGTCGTAAGCATAGAAGGGTCCATTTCCTGAAGATGCTTATCCTGGCTCCCTAAGGTAGAGGCCTCAGCGAAGCTCTTTTTTGCTTCCATGAACGTTTCACGTGCACGCTCCAAATCAACTTCATCCTCCTTCGCCAAAGCTTTGTGAACCCATGCGCTGGCTTCGGGTTGTTTCCCCTTATTGTCACTTGTTGCAATTCCACTTCGGAGCACTATATTCACATTCAGATCCTCTTCGCGAGGCTCAACCCTCATCATATTCAGGTTTTGAGTAGGCTACGGTGGTAGCACCCCTTTTTTGTGTATCCTCACTATCAGTGTAGGACAGTCCTCCATCTCATGATCAAACTGAGTACAATCTTTGCACGACGGATGCGTTGGGTTAGTGCATTCACGGGCATAGTGTGCTGGTCCTCCACAATTGTAACAGATCAGCTGTCCCCGACCCCTACCAGGTCCTCCTCCGCCTCGGCCTCGCCCGCACCCCTGAAATCCTGTTCACACCATCCAAACGCTCTGGTCAGGGGGCTGTATTTTTGTCTAAACTCTATAGGCAGGTGTTATGTCCATCATCATTTCATAACTTCGGTAGTTTTTCTCATCATGCCCTACCGACCTGTAGAAGTTGCAGAACAGTTTCTGCAGTGTTTGTACAAACTTCTGCAACAAATGACATTTATCAATCGTATGTTTCCCTGCTACCTAACATATAGCGCACCACAATGCAGGCCCCACGCTCGGTCTTGCTTGGGCTTCCGACCTCAAAGGCATCAGTCCTCCTCCTATAATATAGTTCGCAAAGACCAGGTAATGGTCTTTGTCATGCCCCTGACTCTTACATTTCAGGCACCATATCTCTTCACGCACCTTTGGTCGAACTATTCTGTCCTGCTTCAAGCTTTGCATTTCAAGGCAACGATTTTGCAACTACGCATGGATTTGCTGAAACCCCAGATTTGGATCTTGCATTGGTGTTTGATGTAGTCTTATTTTAATCCCCAAGGTCTCTGCCTGAGTCGTAAACTTATGTTGTGACAGTGAAACCCTTAGGTGAGGCAAGAGCGAAGCCACAAACCACTCATGGTGCTGTCCATCTGTTAAGTTCATATTAGCTTCACAGATTTTACACTTATCTCTGATCCAATTCCCAAGGTGTCTCACCTGGTTTCATCACAATTTCCTTGAACCCCACAATTGACTGCGCTTCAGATTTAGGCCTACTGAACTCTTTATTTAACGCGGTCTGGATCTCTGCCAACCTATCGTTTGGGTTATCATTAGAGTACTTGATGTACCAAGCTAGCACGCAATCCTGTAAAGCACTAACCAACGCTACCTTCTTCATGTGATCGTCTGTGACACCTTGAGCTTCCCATACAACTTTTACGATGAACCAGAATTGGTTCGGGTCCTCATTTCCCAAGCCCTTAAACAAAGGCAACTTCATTGAATTCGCCATGTTGAACTGTGGTGGAGGTGGTGGTGGTGTGGGCGAAGTTGCAAGTGATGATGGTGAAGTTGGAGGTGGTGTAGGTGGAGGTGGAAGTTGCGGAAATCCTTGTTTTATCAACTAAACTGCACTTTGCAGAGAAGCCTGTGCTACTCCCTCTTCGTTACTCAAAGGAGGTGAAATCAGGGGGCTATATTCAGGACCCTTTCTTCCTTCATTCTTGTAAGTATTTCCACTTCGCGTAGCTCCGAACATCAAGGTAGATGCATAACCCATTTTCACACAATAACATCTTAGTCCAAGTATTTAAAGATTTCAAGTACTTACCTCATGGACCTTTGAAAAATCGTCGCTCCGCCTCACTGTAATTGATGGAGGTATCGACTGCAAATTCAGTCACAAATCCTCCTATGATGTGATCGAGCCAATGATTGATAGTGTGGGTGATCTTATCCTTAGAAGCTTCCAGTCTCTGTACTAGCTCCGAGGTCCATACAATAGGACCGTCAAGCCTCCACCTTCCTTGGCTATCCGCTAGCTTCATGATCCACTTGTATAACTCAACTGGAAAGGAACAGAAAAAGATCTCGTGGATTTATGTATAGGTACCTATCTAGCCACTGTTCCTTTGTCAGTCACAGGTTTCTATTCTCCTTCACTACGAATTCATGAATCTTTCTATCCAACCAGTCCTCGATCTCTTTCTTAGTTGGATTCCAGTGATACGACATCACACATCTCTCATCCAGATTCCTATCCCAACAATCAAACCATTTGTTGGCTTTGTGGGCCCTAACCCAGGTTCAACGTTAGTTAGCCAAACAAATGTCTACAATGCTGGCCCTTTCGGCATCAGCTCGCGGAGCGGGGGCTGAAGTCTCACCCGAAGCAGTATGGGGAGATGTTGGAACCAAGTTTCCGCACCTTGAGATGGTTGTCATGTCGGTTTATACCCTTTTCCCCTACTTTCGTGTAGGTCGCTGATGAGCCTCATCATTAGGTAATTATATGGGCCTTAATTCACCTCCTATCTTAGTCAAACCAACTATTCTCACAACTTATTGCATACTTTTGATTATATTTTGTTTTATGATGAGTTAGAGTTGGATATTTTGCTTTATGGTCTAATGTGCATTTAATGCAGGATTAAAGGATAAAAGCAAGGAATTTTGGCAAAGACCTTGGTCAAAACTCGAATGGGACAAGGGAGAGGAATTATAGGAGGTAAATCCTCCTCATTTACTACCCCCCATTAAAATATTCCTCCATCAGCTCGGAGTGCAAATAGCGAAATCATGAGGACTAGAAGTTAGCCGAGCAAGTGAAAGTCAAAACACCAGTTTATCTCGAGTTTGGGAGCCGAGCCTCCCAAATTTTAAAGAAGTCGTTGGAGACTTCAGACATATAAGTAGAGAGGCCTAGGACCTTAGTAGGATTCAGACTTTTGATTGTAAAACTTTACTCTATTTTCGAGCTGCAAGACTTGTGACATTTTTTGATGTAATCCATTGTTTTGATAATAAGAATGAGTTTTGTTTTGAGCCAACACTGAGTTAACTCAAAGGGCTGAAGCTCTTGGGTTAGGGCCCAACACCAGCAATCGAGGCTCCTCTTTATTGTACATGTATGCTAGCATAGATTCATGGTTTAATTGTTCATTTACTTAAGTACTTGCATTTCCATTACAACAGTGTAGCGTAGATTGGTTGTGTTTTAGTTTTCTTCCATTTGTGCCTTATTTCAATTAGCAGGTTAGCAAGGAGAAAAAGATCACCATAAGGTTGTTAGCAGGTATCTCGGCCTCACCTCCTCCCTCTAGGACCATGACTTGAGGAAGAGACCCTTCAACAACCCCCAAACATAGATTTCTAGTTCTTGCATGAGCTTTGGAGTTTGTCGTCTTGATTTAGTACTTGGTTCATTTCATCGTTATCTTTTTCCATCACTCTTTTTCCTTACCGTCTGATCCACAACAAACCCGACCAATCGTCATTAACCACGTGTCGCATATTCATTTCAAAGTTTGACTTTAGGCACTCAAAATCTCCACCGTCGATCTATTTTGCTTGATCCAATGGCTACGCGTCACCCGCTCGCCCACTAGCTTGGTCGATCTCCACCGTTGATCAATCCCGCATGATCCAACGACTATCTTGCAATCACGTGTGAATTCTTGCATGATCGATATCCGACCGAGAGCACGCAAGAAAAGTGGTTTTCCCGTGCTACGTGTCGCTCACTTAGGCTAATCGCATAAAATTTAGGAATTCCACTTACAGCTTTGAGGGTGTGCAAGAAACTGCTTACCACCTACAAAGATTGATCCATCATTCCACACATTTTCCACCCTTCTACCGACACGTGACTTGATGTGATCCATCCATCTATTCACTTAATCTCCGCGATAAGATCTCCGCCGCTCATCTTCCGTTAATCTTGTTCGTTGATTGATCCATCCATATATTCACTTAATCTCCGCGATAAGATCTCCACTGCTCATCTTCCGTTAATCCTGTTCGTTGATTGACCCAGCCATCTATTAACTTAATCTCCTGCGATGAGATCTCTACCGCTTATCTTCCGTTAATTCTGTTCATTGATCGATCCATCCATATATTCACTTAGTCTCCTACGATAAGATCTCCGAGACTCATCTTCCATTAGTCCTGACATTGATCCGCTTGATCCAATGGTTCCTATGCACTACTACTTCATTACGTCTGCCTTTCACTGATTTTGATCTTTGATTGCTCTTCTGCTTGACTCCTTCCTGAACTTTGTTCTGTGTATTATTTAAATGTTGCCACTCTTGAGCTTTGATTTGGTTAGTAAATCAGATTCCAACACTGTCCGATCATCGCAAACACCAAAAAACAATAAATAAGTGAAAATAGATTTAGTTTAGTTTCCTTGCTTACACATTAGTATGGTTTGATGCTCTTTACTTCTGTAACTTAGATAGCAGCATTAGCTTAGCGTTGATTTAGCAATTCTGCTTAGCATAACTGTTTAAATGGTTAATTTGGTTATGGTGTGATTTAGCATTACATGTTGTTTTCTTTATTACTGCAGTAGAGTGGCTCTCTTAGAATAGATTTGATCCTCTTCCATCAAATAATTAAGCTTCTTCTGACTCTATAGAAGTCTGGCTTGGAACCCCTCAGTCTCTCGCCAGATGAACAATGACAACAGGCAGGACCTTCACTTTTACTTGTGCATATAGCACTATCACCTCCAAGTTTGTACGAACCCTGGGTTGATAAGTAAAGCTGGTAGCCCAGGAGTTGCAACATCCTTGCTGCAATAGTGGAGTTGCAGCATCGAAAAAGTGATGAGCGCCAATATTGCAGAAAGGATGCTGCAACTCTTGGGCTACTAGATTTACTTATCAACCCGAGGTTCGTACAAACTTAGAGGTGACAGTGCTATATGCACAAGTAAAAGTGAAGGTCCTGCCTGTTGTCACTGTTCATCTGGCGAGAGACCCTAGGGGTTCCAAGCCAGACTTCTATAGAGTCAGAAGAAGCTTAATTCTTTGATGGAAGAAGAGAAAATCTATTCTAAGAGAGCTACTCTACTGCAGTAATAAAGAAAACAACATGTAATGCTAAATCACACCATATCCTAATTAACCATTTAAACAACTATGCTAAGAATAATTTCTAAATCAACGCTAACCTAATGTTGTTATCTAAGTTACAGAAGTAAAGAGCATCAAACCATACTAATGTGTAAGCAAGGAAACTAAACTAAATCTGTTTTCACTTTTTTTTTGGTTTTTTGGTGTTTGCGATGATCGGACAGTGTTGGAGTCTGATTGAATAACCAAATCAAAGCTTAGGAGTGGCAGTGTTTAAATAATATGCAGAACAAAGTTCAGGAAGGAGTCAAGCGGAAGAGCAATCGAAGATCGAAATTAGTGAAAGGGAGACGTAATGAAGCAGCAGTGCATAGGAACCGTTGGATCGGGTGGATCAACGACAGGACTAATGGAAGATGAGCGGTGAAGATCTTATCGCAGGAGATTAAGTGAATAGATGGATGGATCGATCAATGAACAGGATTAACAGAAGATGAGCGGATCTTATTGCAAGAGATTAAGTTAATAGATGGACGGGTCGATCAACAAACAAGATTAACGGAAGATGAGCGACGAAGATCTTATTGTGAAGATTAAGTGAGTATATGAATGGATTGATCAACGAACATGATTAACGGAAGAAAAGCGATGGAGATCTTATCATAGAGATTAAGTGAATAGATGGATGGATCACATCAAGTCATGTGTCAGCAGAAAGGTGGAAAATGTACAGAATGATGGAGAGATCTTCATAGGTGGTAAGCAGTTTCTCGCACACCCTCAAAGCTGTAAGTGGAATTCCTAAATTTTACTCGATTAGCCTAAGTGAGCGACACATAGCATGAGAAACCCACTTTTCTCACGTGCTCTTGGTAAGATATTGGCCATGCAAGAATTCACACGAGATTGCGCAATAGCCGTTGGATCATGCAGGATTGATCAATGGTGGAGATCGGCCAAGCTAGTTGGCGAGCGGGTGATGTGATAGCCGTTGGATCAAGCAAAACAGATCGACGGTGGAGATTTGGAGCGCCTAAAGTCAAATGTTGAAATGAATATGCAGCATGCGGTTAACGACGATTGGTCAGGTTTGTTGTGGATCGGACGATAAGGAAATCTACGGGTATAATCAGATTAAGACGTGATTTATTAGCTTTCGCATATATTATGCATGAAGAAAGTGCTAAAGGAAATGAGAATATGAGTGGGATATTATTACAGAAAGAGAGTGATGGAAAAAAATAACGATGAAATGAACCAAGTACTAAATCAAGACGATAAACTCCAAAGCTCATGCAAGAACTAGAAATCTGTGTTTTTGGGGTTGCTAAAGGGTCTCTTCCTCAAGTCACGGTCCCAAAGGGAGGAGGTGAGGCTGAGACACCTACTGACAACCTTATGGTGATATTTTTCTCCTTGCTAACTTGCTAATTGAAATAAGGCACAAATGGAAGCAAAACAACCAATCTACGCTACACTATTGTAATGGAAATGCAGCTACTTAAGCAAATGAAAGATTAAACCATGAATCTATGCTAGCATACATGCACAATAAAGAGGAGCCTCGACTGCTGGGGTTGGGCCCTAACCCAAGAGCTTCAGCCCTCTGAGTTAACTCAGTGCTGGCTCGAAACAAAACTCATTCTTATTATCAAAACAATGGATTACATCAAACACTGTCACAAGTCTTGTAGCTCGAAAATAGAGTAAAGTTTTACAATAAAAAGTCTGAATCCTACTGAGGTCCAAGGCCTCTCTACTTATACGTCTGAAGTCTCCAATGAATTCCTTAAAATCAGGGAGGCTTGGCTCCCAAACTCGAGATAAACTGGTGCTTTGACTTTCACTTGCCCGGCTGCCTTCTAGTCCTCATGATTTGACTGTTTGCACTCCGAGCTAATGGAGGAATATTCGAATGGGGCGGTTAGTAAATGAAGAGGATTTACCTCCTATAATTCCTCTCCATTGTCCCATTTGAGTTTTGACCAAGGTCTTTGCCAAAATTCCTTGCTTTTATCCTTTAATCCTGCATTAAATGCACATTAGACCATAAAGCAAAATATCCAACTCTAACTCATCTCGTAAACAAAATATAATCAAAAGTATGCAATAAGTTATGAGATTAGTTTGTTTGACTAAGCTAGGAGGTGAATTAAGGCCCATATAATTACCCAATGATGAGGCTTATCAGTTGCTAAGCCTTAGGGCTCTATCAGTCTACCTTTTATTCCGCCCTTCAGTGCCTCCGCAAAGGTGTACGATTGACCTTTGCGCAGCCCTAACCCGTGGTCCAGGTACTTTCGCGCAGCTATGACAATGTATTGTATAGGTTCCCAAGTTATCTTAAGTGTTTTACTTATCTTACTAATCAATCACAGTTAGCACTGCGTAAACTGATATCCTTACTTGCGTTCAATTAACTGATACAATCACATATATTCGCGCATCAATTAAACATTGTAAATTAAACCCAAAACACAATATAATCAAATGCATTAACAGGAACTAAATACACAGTAATTGCATAATACTTCTCTTTATTGATATATTCCAGTTTAATACAGATTCTATCTGCCCTGCACACACAGTGGTAGGGGTCCGCACATTCAGCTGCAGACTTCCACCCTAGGCCTCTGCGCACTCAGTTGCAGAGCCTCTACCTATGCTAAGACCCAAGAAAACTTAGACTTCTCCACTCTACTTCGCTAATTTTTTCCTTTCTTCACTTTTCTGAACTACTTAGAGCTTACTTACTATACACTCCCATGGTCCACGGACCATGGGTGAATCTTTACAGCCGACTTGAAACTTTACAAAATAAGGGCGGACAACCCTTTATGACTCTTGACACCTTCGTGCTCCGCAACCACAAAATGAGGAGACTTTAAAACTTAATTACAAAATTATCCCAAAAAATGGGCTTTTAGCCCCAAAACTTCTCTTGGGGGAACCCGTTCCCAATATTTTACCTCTTCATGTTTTATTTCTTGTAGAAACCCCTTGCCACTAAGTAACAATAATTTAGGATTATTCTCCTCTGGTACACTTTCATCTTTTAAGGGAAAAAATGTATGATTTTCACCATCCTTCTCGAAAGTATATGTATCGTTCCTTCCATCATGGATTTATTTTCTGCCATATTCCAAGGGCCTTCCTAATAGCACATGACATATGTCCATAGGCATAATATCACATAACACTTTAACTTTGTAGTGTCCTATATGAAACTCTACTTCATATTGCTCATTAACTATTACATGATGTCCCTTATGCAACCATGATGTAGGGAGTGGGATGCATGGTTTTCTTTAGTTTTAACTTTTCTACCATTTCTGTAGATACTATATTATTGGCACTCCCACTATCTATAATAACTTTACAACATCTTCCCCTTGATTTACAAACAGTTCTAAATAATGTTTTTCTTTGTGTAGGTTCCTTTAATTAAGCAGATTTTAATAAATTTCTTTTTAGCATTTAAGATTCTCTAGTTTCTAGTGCATTCTCATGTATATAGGATTTTATACTTTCTATATTAGTGTGTGCAATATGTGTGCTTCCTTGACTAGAAGACTTCTGTGGTCACTCATTATATTTATGACCAATTGTATTGCATGTATAGCATCTAACTATAAAAGTTCTTCCTATACCTTGTTGATATGGCCTTTGTCCTCTAAAACCTCCTCTTGACAATGATGTTAGATGATAGGAAATGTTGCCTCTTGATGATGATGCTAGCTGATAGAAAGTGCTACCTCTTGATGATGATATTGACTGATAGGAATTGCATCATTCTCCTATTTGGATGGGAAATATTTTGCTTGATTGTCATTTTCTTCTTGCCATATTTTGTCCCATTCCTCTCTGGATTTGCTTCCTTTCTGTTAGTGTTAGTCTTTGCAGCCTTCCACCAGCGATCAAACATGCTCTTACAAAGTGGTCTTAGGGTGTCAAAGTCAAATTTTGTTATTTCAGTGAGTCTTCAAGTAAAATTTGGTCACTAGGTATTAGGTCTAGGATTGTTTTCACTCCTTCCAAATTTTTCCAAGTATTGGTCCATGTCGCCATTCAGCTGAGTGTACCATCATTCAAAGAGTTGTCATCATTATTTCAGGTTCCAATGGGTCATTTTACACCTTATTTGTGCTTCAGTTGTGCTTAGGTAAGGCTCATTTCCCTCTCCTAGGGTTTTGAAGGGACTTTTCTTGGATGGTTAAATCATCAAAAAAACTTGTATCCTAATGCTCATACACCTTCCCCTATCCTCAATATACCTTCTTAAAACTTCCCATCATTGATATCCCTCAAATTCATCATTTTCCCACAAACCCTAGCCTATTGCTACGATTTGACACTTTTCTAGGTTAGGCATGTGTTTTTCCCTTTTGGACCCCTTCCCCTCTCAATACTTGAAATTCCACTTTCCCCTGCTTCCTAACATCCCTCCATACTTCCCAAAATTTTCTCAAGAATTTAGAAGCCCCTCATCCCCTTCATTTCCCTTTATTTCTACAAATCCCTAGTTCCACACATCGGGATAGGTTTTATTCAAATGATGTTTCTAAGCAAGAAAAGATGAATTTGACAAAAGTGAGAGAGTTTTTTGTCCACCATAGACCCAAGAAGAAAAACCTCCTTCAAATTTTACACAGGTCTCACAGTTTAGGCGAAATTTCCAAAACATCATTTGCCTTAGGAGAGTTGATGCACTTCTGAAGTGACCTTGGGACAATCAATCTTTCTCCTAGCTGGAGTGACCAAATTACTTGCTTGATGCATCAAATGATAACTAGACATAGAGAGATTTCCAATGAGCTATCATGAGCTCAATTTGGAGTTGAGGAAGACCTCTAAACGTTGACTGAAACAACACTCTGCATTTTGGCAGCCTCATTCTGCACATTTTGACTAGTCTTGGGAGATTGAGCTTTTAACAGGGAAAATGAGCTCCAAATTGAAAAATTTAAGATGTTATGGAAAGTAGACTCGATAATATTTCTGAAAATCTATCCCATGCTCAATTTGGACATTGGGAAGGTAGTCAAAAGTTGGCTTGAAGTGGCACTGCGCGTTCAGGAGGTGGCGCTGTGCTTAGGGCGTTTTCGGCAGTGTAAAATAACACTGCGCTATGCGCCTGTAGCAGGCGCTGTGTGTTGAGAAGAAAGGACCAAAAAAAGCCTCCAGCTTCATAAAAACTTCCAAAATCACCCTCTTATCCCTCAAACAAGTAAGTGCCCTCACTATACCTCACCATTGATTTGCAATTGAAGTGTTTAAAGATAATTTACTATGGCAAATGTAAAACCCTAGATTCTTCCCTAGTTATACCCTAGAAACCCTAATCCATATTATTCCTCCCATCACCTATCACTAAAGCCCTGAACCCCTCCCCTATATCACTCCATAACATTTTATATCCCTTTTTCCTTCATCCCATAAGAAATACTTCAAAAAAAGGACCTAAGCCCCTCTCCCTCATTTTCATGATTCATACCCTCTCATTCATTTTCTAGCCCACCAAATTCCTCACAAGGTCATCTCTCATTCCCTTATTCCTAATCACTCTTGCTCACCCCCTTCATCCCTTTTCTAGGAGTGCACAGCCTCAAAATTTTCAAACATGGACAGAGGGGACAGAGACTATGAGGAGGAGGAAAACACTGGCAGTGACAGTTTAGCAAATAGACCTAGGCATCAAAGAAAACCACACAAGGGGGGCAGAATTATCAAGGAAGAGCCATCAAACCTCAAAGAGTTGCAAGCCTCTCATTTGGCTGTCACTTGTTTTTGGCATCTAGGGTGCTATGAGTTCTGTGAGCAGGTAGAGAAAGTTCAACACCATCCTGAGCTCACCAGGATTTTTGTAGCCAATATTCGGGACAAAAAGGTGACTCTTGCTGGGGTGACATTTGCAGTTTCACCCTCCATTATTACGGATGCGTCCAGGATTCCAAATGTGGGAGAGAAATGGTACAAGGCACAGGACCTGGATGAACACTATTATGAGCCTTACATCAAAACTAGGTACAAAAATGAAGAAAAAAGGCTTTTTCCTTTCAGGTTCCTTGAAGACAAGTATGCCCCCATGATGAAAATCATCATGAAATACTTCACATGTGAGGGCAGATTTTCCAGACTGTACACCTATCACATCAGGTTTCTCATGCATTTTACTAGGGTGAGGATGTTAAACCTCCCTTATTTCTTATTCAGGAATATTGAGAAGATGGCCTACTTTGTACAGAAAAAGCCATACCCTCAGTAGATGAGTAGTCTCTACCACTATTCCTTGATCAAGATGATTGTGCTTCATCATCTTAACCTCCTCAACATCTCCTGGGAGACATTTATTGCTCATGACATCTTCAGGGGTCCTCAAATTCCTCCACCAGTGTCTCAAGAATCAGGAGGACCTTCAAGCAGTGCTCAGGTGAAGAAAAATGAGAAGGCCAAAGAGACTAGAGCTATTGAGGTGCCTGGGACCTAGAAGACATACCATAGGGGCACAAGAAGATTGTTTGCAGCTGATAGGAAAGTGTTTGCTCCACTTGGTGTGGAAGGGACCTTGCCATATTCATCCACTCATAGGCAAATGCTTGCTCCACAGGGTGTGGAAGGGGCTTTGCCTTCTTCATCGACACAACATGTACAGGTGTAGCAGCTGCATAAAGGGAAAGAAAAGATGTAGGTGGAAGATCTTGATGATGAGGAAGAAAGATGCTTTGATTTGACAGATCATGATGAGTCAAAGCAACATTATATTCATCATGGCATGGAGACAATTGACTTGGAGGCTCAAGATGAAGCAACAATAAAGGACATCATCATACATGAAAAGGAGGCTCAAGTCCAAGCATTCATGGACAATTTGGAGAGAGCCAAGTATGTCATCACATATTTGGAACAAGAGAACAAGTAGTTGAGTGACAAGCAGGTCTTCATGGAGCTGGAACTTCTCAAGGTAAAACGACAAGGTGACAAGGAGGCACCAGTCACTTTGTCTCCTATTGAGAAGGAAATTGAGGATGATAGAGAGACTTGGCTTGAGAGAGTCAATTTGCACCTAGAGAAGCTATTGCAAAAGGCCAATAGGGACAACCAGATGATCAGGCACATGGCCTACCATTACAGGACCTGAAACAAAATTTGCAACATGAGGATAAAAAAGATGAAAGCTAGGCTAAGGCGGGCTCTAAAGGGAAAAAAAGAGGAGGATAGGCTTAGGTTTCTTGCTGAAGCTTCCTTGGCTCATCAAGATGCTTGATGGTGGTTCTTCTCACCAATTTTGGTTAGGTTTGGAGGAGATTTTTCTTTTTGCAAATTTCGGAAATTGCACACATAGAAAATTTGGCTCAACGTGCAGCACCAACTTTTCCTAGGGGCATACAATGGACAAATGGCTTGCATTTTTGGATTCAGAGCAATGAGTACATGCACCCTATGGATTTGTTAAGTTTTTGGGGTAGAACTGGTCCACCAAAAGGTAAAAAAACACCCTAAAAATGACCTTTCTGCCACTTTTTGGATACATAGAAGCAGTCTTGGGAGAATCAACTTTTGAGGGGTCAAATGAGCTTTAAATGAAGAAATTCCAGGTGTTTGGGAAAGTAGACTTGAAGACCTTTCCAATGAGATATCATGAGCTCAATTTGGACATGAAAGTGGCGCTGTGCGTTGGGCCAGTGGCACTGCGCGTAGGGAAAATTTTGCACAAGATGGCTATTTTTCTATGTTTTGACTGTGTTCATGGATTTTATCTCATGGAGGATGTTTTACTGATGTAAATGATGACTTGGCTTGTAAATATGATGGATAATTAGTAGTATAGGGTAGATTCATTAGATTAAAAGTCAATTTGAGCTTAAATGAATCAATTTTTTCACTTTTAGAGGCAAGTTGTTAAGATGCCTATATTCCAGTTTCTTGTTCAGAGTTGGTTAGATTAGCTCCTCATATTAGGGATTCGACCCCTGAGGATGGGAGGAGGTTGAAATAATGCCTATATCTTCTTCTTTCTTCTCATTGTAGAGGGCTGGACTTAGCTAGATGCTTATGCCTTGATTGTACATCATTTTGTAGCAGTTTAGAAGGAGATTAATAAAAATTGCAGCTATTTCTTTGGGATCCATGTGGTATGGAGTTTAGTTAATTTTCTTCTCCTGTGATCATATGTTAATATGTTTTGTGTACTTCATTAATCATTTCATTGCTTCTAAGTGAATGTTTTCAAGTTTTATAGGAAGAATTCATAACATCACTGCTCTGCTTTGGGGAAATATTCACCATTATATGTTTTCTACAGTCTAGGAAGGATCCATGGTAATCACATGCTCTTCCTAGCTTCTCACTAGTCTTAAAACACCTCACCCATCAAGCCCTAGAGTGCTAAATCTTATACCTACCTGGCCCCATTGAACACCCTGGAATTTTGACCTAATTCCCTAGCCCTAATTGTCTGGCTCCTCCTGATCCAGCAAAACTCCTTCAAAATCAAATCAAACCTTGTGCTACTATACCTAGCCTAATATCCTTTTCCTAATCTAGTCATCTTAACAAGATCCTTATGGAGAGAGCCCTCTCCCGGCCTAGTAGGGCTAACTATTTGGCTAAGCGTGGTTTGTGGTTACCCTGGCATTGCCTTCCTTCAGCTTGAGGTTCAATCCAGGTGATAACACTTTATAGTTTCTCTTCTATCTTAAGGGCCATTTGGTAGGCTTCTTCAACAATTCTTAGAGATAAAATATTTAACTCATCTTGTATTTCAAATCTTAATCCATTAATGTATCTATCAAACTTTTTAGGATTTTCTTCCATATGACCAGATCTTATGCTTAACCTATAACATTCTTCTCTATATTGTTTTATAAACATATATTTTTGTTTAAGATTATGCATATGTTTGAAAAAATTTAGCTGATAGTGTCAGGGAAAAAATTTACCTTTTAAGTTTTCTACCATTCTGTTCCAACTGGAAATCTTCTTTTTTACTTTACCTCTCCACTCTACTTGCACTTTGTCCCACCATAATGTGTCATGTCCCTTCAGTCTAGTTACTGCAAAGTTCACCTTCTTATCTTCAGATACATTTTCATAGTCGATGTATTTATCCATAGCATTAATCGAGTTGATTAACTCTTCAACATCTAGGCTTCCCTCGTACATGGGAACTTCCATCTTCGGTCTGGTACTCAGATTGGTGATCATATTTATTATTTTTTCTTCTAGAGTCTCTAGTTTAGCTTCCAATTCTTCTTCTTTGAAACCCTCTTCTTTGCTAATATCACTTGTATTGACATCTCGTCTTTGGGTAGTATTAATAGAATCGAGCCTTGTTCGTATAGTCCATACTTCTTCTTGTAAATATTTGTTTTCAGTTGGCCTTCCTTGTCCTACCGCTGCTCCTCTGGCTCCTCGAGTTCTATATGCCATCCTTTTTCTACTTACAATCAATTACTCTTAATCCTGTAATATATCTCAATTTAAATCTTCCTACCTTTTTTTTTTTAATAGGAAAATGATAAACTTGTTTCAAATGGGAGAAAATAAATACATTTCCATACAAGAATTATAGTACCAACTCAAAATATTTTTGCTTTCTTAGTAAGGACAAAACTATGAATTCTTTATGTGTTGCACATTGACATCAAAGAAGATTCTAAGACAGTATAATGCATAAATTCCCTAATTATTTCTTTGAATACCCTTGGCCCCAATAAACCTAGAAACACCTAACATTGATGCTCTACAATTCAACATAAATTAACACATGGCCTATTTTGATCCTTCAACAATGCGTTTTCTTTGACTTTTCTTTGGAGTTTCATTTCCTTGTTGATTTTGTATTGCAAAATTTTCTAAGAACTTTGGTTCTATAGGCTCGTCATTGTGCATTGTGAAGTTCGATATCAGGCCCTTTCCTTGGGAGATCTTCCCTAAAAAATATCCTTCGCCTTCCTTCTTCAATTCAACATTTAACGAGATACCAAAAAAGAGTTCCACACTAGATATCGTATTCCAAAACTAGGAGGAAACCAAATATCAATTAATATATAAATATGGAAGATTTGTTTCAAAATTTTCCCACTATACTTCATCAAATGTCAACATTTCACAGCAAACACACCCAAAGCAGAGTCATAATTATCATTATTACAACTAGTATTCTTAAACAAAAGTAATTGTTAGCAGTTGTTGTTTGTCTAAGCTAGTCCATACTAAGTCAATAACCAAAGAAGCAAGGTAAAGCTAAATAACATATAAAAATACGAGAGAGTAGTAGGAAATGTGACAAAGTATTCAAGGCATGTTATGAATTGGGAATCAACAGAATACAAAGATTTGCTTCATTGATATTGCCACCTCTCAAAAGAAAACTAAGCTACTGCCAACAGACTGGCTAGTTCGCTCTACTAAGGCCTTTGGTTTCCTCATGGTTTCCTATAGCCCAAATATTGAATAAAATATAAAAATTGTTTGAAACAAGAGAATAATTCTGAAAGCTTCCACAATGTTTTATGTTTGATAAACTTCACAAACTTGGCCAACTTCACAACTCATATTTTAGAGCACATAGTTGCATGTCTACACTAACAAACAATCCTCCTGCTCTATGTTCAACAATTAATCGATGACATTTGCAACATCCAATGTGCACTCAAACAACGCTACATACTTCTACACACATAGGGAAATGATCAACCTCGCTCTAATACCAAAAATGATATAAATCCTACAAATTCAAACCATAACTGAACAATAATGAACAAAAACTCAAATTCTCATAAACAAATACTTCATTCATGAGCATGAATTCAAATCTTGCCACTTGCCTCATTTTCTGAATTACATTCCTTTTTATAACGGGAGAAGGAAGACTCTATAATAAGAGATAATTCTTGAGGAAGTTGGGAGGAAGTATCTCAATTTTAGAAACTTTTTGACTAAAGATAATTCCAATTATTTTCTAGAGAGATGATTTTTTTATCTTCTAAATAATTCTAGGATTTTCTAGAAATCTAGAAAGTCTAGATTTTTCCACAGACATCTATTTAGAAATTTGGTATAAATTTACTTTAGGAAGATGACCCTACATAAAAATGTATTGGGCGAATTCTAAAGAGAAAACCCCAACAAATATACCAACAAAGCTCCCATATAACATATTTAATCGTAAAGTACATCATCTCATTCACATAAAGGAAAGGGAATAAATATGTGTGCAAAATATTTTATCTACAGGGTTTGCATATGAAGATTAAAAATAGACCTCTCATAGAAATAGTATTAACAATGATATTCACATCATAATGCTTTTAAGGAGTAAAGTAAATATTGTGGAACGATTGAATTTTACCATAGCAATAAGTAAAACACACCACATCATTAAGCAAGATGAAAAAAAATAGACCATATTTATAGGGAACTTAACATGATATTTCCATATGAACTTATACGGATAAATATAGTTATACACTTGAAATTTTGAGCATAAAAATCAAAGTCAAAGGATCACATTAGCTATGAAATCCCGAGATTTCTCTGTGGAACCTTAGATATAAACAATTTAAAAGAGTTATGTTGTAGCAGTTGCAACACCGTCCAAAATTTTGGCCTGCATCCAATTTCAAAGCCTCCCTTGGATTTTTACTTGATGTTTACAAGCACTCGGTCTCTCCTCGTGAGCTCATGTTGTGTCTTTGCACCCTCCTCACTTGACTATTAAACAAAAAAAAAATTGGTGTTGGTCACAATGTCACGGTTGCAACCATGTTTTGGTCATGCACAAGGCCCTTGCTTCGTGTGTACATGTTGTATTCTCTATGTGAACATCCTTCGCACTCACACACGAAGTTGTATGCACTGTCACGCAAGCGTTGTCGTGGTCGTTCAATGATATATTACAAGTGTTGCGCTTGTCACTCTCACTGTCAGTTAGTCATGTTGAGTATACGTTGTCTTGATAGTTTGAGGCATCTTGTTGTTAAGTCATGTTGAGTGTGTGTTCGCAAGTTTGCGTATGCACAAATTCATTTGCTCACACACTTAGTCATTTTGTTGATGTTTTGACGACCGGATCACCCTCTAAAAATCGGACCCTCCACCCTTTGAAATGACTTGACTGACTCTCACCCAAAACAACATAGAAGTGTCTAACAAGTCATTTCAATCTACGCTTCCTGCAAGCTAACCAACCAAGCCTCCTGCTGGTCAACCAGAGAGTTTGACCAGGTAGTGACCCCAGGACTCACTCCCCTAAAAAATTAAGCAAAAGCTGCAGACCTTGCTCGCTCTGCTAATTGAGAAAAATTCACAGACAGGTCGGACAAACACCCAGTGTTTGTCCCTGTCTCCCTCAAAACATTGTGTAATTTTTCCAGCTAGCCACCCAGTCAGCTAACCGGCTGCTTACCCAAAAAACCGCACAGATTTCATGAGAAAGCCCCTCAGCTTCCCAACATCCTGGTCAGCTCAGAAACTGTGCAGAGGTGTTCAACAGGTCAGCCTCCCAACAATTGCATGGTTTTTTTCACCGGCAAGCCTCCCGCAGCTCGCTGCTAGCTCCCCGGAGGAATTGCGTAGTTTTTGCTGCCAAACCCCTCTACTTCCTGCATTGCTTCCCTCCAGAAATTGCGCATATCTGCCCTCCAGCTGACCCAGATATCACGGATAGTCACTGCTGATATGGATTGTCCATCTCAATATCCTAGTGACTTCTACGCAATTTTCACCAGCTATTCCCGGAGCCTGCATCCTAGCTTGAAACATGGCTTGCGCAATTTCATAGCCTTGTCCTCTCTCTCAGTCACCTGCATCCAAAAGAGAATAACAATGCATCATGGTAGACTAGGAGATTTATGGATTTGATGTCATCTCATCATGATTGATTACAGATACAGGTATATGGATAAGACATGACACGATGACAGATGGAATGAACAAGGAGAGTACATGCAAGGAGATGTGTTCGTGAACAGACAAACGAACAATGCATGGGAGGAGAATTTTTTGCAAACGGACGAACATGCGAGGAGAATTTTTCGTGAAGAGACGAACATGTCAAGCATTCCAAAGTACAAGCAAGTGAGCGATGTTCGCATGCAACATCAAACGAACACTAAGACCATCGAAGACTCCGCACACCTTGCCATGCCAAGGTGAAGTTGTGATACACCAAGAGAAACATCCATCACTTAGCAACACTGCAACTCGACATGGACACCAGCAACATCATGAACATACCAACACTCTCAAGTCGAGTCGTGTCATGAGTCATGTCGGCCACATCACTACTGTGGGCCATACTGTGTGAATTAATATAATGTAACGTGGAAGTCCAAGAGACCCACATGTCATACAAAGAGTCATGTAAAGTTGCAGAGTCAAATAAGTTAAACAATCATGAGGGAAGTCGAATAGTCACAAGTGGCGGTTTTACCCTTCGCTATAAATACCCCCTCATTTGTACATGCACATGGCTTTTCACCTTGGCTCCTCCCACATAGCCTTGAGAGTCTGTAGTATTTTCTTTGAGGAGCGAGCAGTGGCTCCAATGCCCCTTTCACGAGGTTAGTGATGTATGGTGTATCGATGTGTCTTGAAATTTTCGCTTAATTTAGAAGCCTGATAATAGGCCAACACATTTTCACACATGTATTGTAATTGTTTGTAAGACTAATCTTCAACACTTGTAATGCATGTTTCTCTAACCCGTGTTAAACAATTGAACTCTTTCAGTTTCTCTAATACATATATATTGATGAAAATGTGTTGTATAAGTTGTTAACGTTGTCCTGCCCACGTGGGTTTCCTCACCGGACATCAGACAAAACCTTTCCCATAAACTTGTTATAATGACCGTTGCACTCGCGCAGACTTCCCCGCTGGGTGTTGTACGTGCTATCTCCTCTTGTGTGTTGAGACTACCACATCTGTGTGGATTCCTCCTCCGAATGCTATGCATGTCCTGTTATGTTGTGTGTCTCTGGAAGAGTTGGGATTTCCTCCCATTCGACTAGAGACTCACCTCCACCCTCTCCCTCTGCGGTGAAAGAACCTTGACACAAGTAACACTAGCACCAGGCACGCCAACCTCAAAGAAAAAGTAGACTACTCTCATGTGTTGACAAGCAAGATCTAAGGAAAACATTTAAGATAATGGCAACCGGGCCATCATATCGGATGGGACTCCGACATCAAATGCTGTGAGGTATACTTGGGACTTCATACTGGGGAGATCCCATAAATATTGGCGGGTCTAGCATTGTCAACATTTCTAGTGCTAGGAGGAGGGCTGCCAATTATTTATGGCTGAATTTCCTCTCATCCCCAGTCATCAATCATCTGGTCAATGCAGTAACTCTCACTCCCTCTCACCTACGCGCAACTCTGAAGTTGGTTACTACTCACCTCCTAGGACTGAACAAGAAATTTTTTATCAACACCTTCTCTCCTATTAGGGTCCTATAATTATTATAGGGTCACTTGAGAGTGATTATTATATTTTGTATGTTGTAAATAATATTCCATATTGTAAATTATTTCCAAAAAAGGTCAAAACCTTAAGAAAAATAAAAAAATACACTTGCAAGACTAAATGCAGAATTAGAGGATAATTAAGTATGTTTAGATTAAATTAATCACCTCATTTAAATGTGATTAAATAAAGAAAATTGCGGCAAGAAAAGATTGCAACAGGAAGGAAGGAATGGCGATGGTTAGGGTTTGCTCGAGCAGAGTTTCTGGTGCCGCCGCATCGGCTCCCAAGCCTGCTTCAGGGGTCGAAGTCGATCCAGGGTTTGGGACGACGGGGAACACTGCTGATAGGCTGTCATTACTGCAAGAGCCTTCAGAGAAATGGCTTGCCTCCCGCAGAAAAACGCCTCAAATACACCCAGATCCGCGCGGCTATGCATCTGTGGGGTTCAAAAGGAATCATGCGATCCTGGATCGGGAAGGAAACTCAAGCTTTCAGCGAGACCGGGAGGCGAGGGCATCAACGGAGCCTCACCTTTTTAAGTGGATATACGAGGAGGCCTGTCTCTTGCGGAAGATCGAGGCCCTAAACGGCGCTCTTGAACAAAGAAGCTGCCGTGCCGTATGGCTTTTAGAGGCCAGGCATCGCCAAAACCAGAACGCACGGAGAAACGGTAGGGGAGGGCTGCACGATGCAGATCCGATCCTTCCTACAACGCAGGGGGCCAAACATCGTAGTTCCGGCTTGGATCTACACGATCTAGCCTATATCCGAGCACAGCTTGCTTCCAGGCAGCAGATCGAGGGCACCAATCATAGATCGAGCAGAGTTTTAGCAGATCCAGACAAGTTCAAGGAAAAACAAACAAAAACAGCGTCAGATCTGGAGGTTTGCTTACAGCCAGAGCAGGTAACAACTTCTTGGTTTCAGATTCTGATTAAACCCCCTCAAGGAAAAACTTGTTTAGTATGGGTTCATGCAGGAAGCACCTCCTTGCAGCTGAAACAACAGATTTGGTCAGAAATGGGATACCCAGTTCAGATCCAACATCTGGTTAGTGGCAGGCGGTCTCTCCAGGATCTTAGGTCGATGGATAGCTATGAGATTGGGCCAGGATCAATCATCACTTTAAACTTTAGATTGAGAGGTGGGGCTCTGCCTCAGGGACAGCCAAGCTCCTTAGGGGGAGACAAGGGAAAAAAATCTGCTCCCCAGCACCAACCCAAGGGAGGTTTATCCTACAAAAACATTCTTCAGGGCAACAGAGACACAGGGTCCTCTTCAGATCAAGGTGGAAACATACCCAGGCCATACATTGTAGATCAGTCAGAGCAAACCCCAGCCTTAAATTTAGATTCTTCAGGGCTTGACGATTTCGTTAAGTCCTATGAAACGCAAGCTCTAATTTGCCGTTTCAACAGCTTTTGGCCTAAACCTTTGGATCTATTCCATTGGATTTTCACCAGCTGGACCATGGAATGTGAGATTCATCTATGTTCAAAGGGGTTTTTTATAGTAAAATTTACATCCAAGGAAGTCAGAGATACAATCATCAGTACAAGGCCATGGTTTTGGGGAACATCGGGGTTGTTTATGACCCCATGGTTTCCAGATTTTGATCCAAACAAAATGACTGTAACCAAAATGCCGGTCTGGGTCAGACTATACAATCTCCCTCTGCACTTTTGGAATGAACAAGTCTTGGAAGGTATTGGAAATAGTATAGGGAAATATATCAAAACAGACCTGGAAAGGATTGATGAAAGGATCTATACCTTCGCACGTATTTGTGTGGAAGTAGATTTAAGTAAAGGGTTGTCGGACAATATAAGGCTGATCTACAAACAACAAAACTGGTTGCAAGTACTAGATTGTGAAAACACTGCTTTCAGATGCAGGCTCTGTAGACAGACATGACACTTGCAAAGCTCATGTCCAGAAGCCAAGAAAGTAAACAGTAAAAAGAAGCAGAAGAAAGGATGGCAATTTTCACCCCCAGATTCAGAGGAAGAAGAATCAGAAGTAGAGGTGGAAGAGACCCCTGTAGAGAAGACTGAGGTATTTCAAGAAATGGAGAATCAGAAGGGAACCACACCGAACAACAAGACAGAGATGACAAGAGTGGATCCAAGCATGGGAGGCATCAAACGACATCACCACTCTGATACTTCAGACTCAGACAAAGAAACTGGCCCACAGAATGCAGAAACACAGTTAGTCATTGCTTCGATCGAGCCCACTCAAGGAGAGTGGCGTAAGGTCGAAAAGAAAAAGGGGAGAAAAACTTGAAGCGTGAGTCTTACTCACAGCCGGAATTCAGTTTTTTCTGCCTCTTTCTTTCTCTCTCCTCTCTTCTCTTTTCTTATTCTCTATGCACGTTAGTCTTCTAACGATGCGGGGGGTGCGAAAGCACTCGAGCCTTTGTGGCAGCTTACAGAATGTTTCAGAGCATATGCTAGTGTAACTTTTCATTATCTCTTTAATAAAAGTTACTATTTTTTCCTTTGGAAAAAAAAAATGTGATTAAATAAAACTGTAATAAATACCTTGGTACTATAGTTTGATTTTATTGTAAGGTTGAAAACGACAAAAAAATATTTTGTCACATGGGGTTAAACAATTGCATATTTCCCACTCCTCGATTCTCTTGCTCCATAGATCGACGACTCACAATCCTTTTCGGCCCACCTTCTCCATCCTAGCTTTACCACTGGGGGGGGTTCAAAAAGTCGATTTTACCCTGCTAGTGCCACGCTACGTGTCTTCCCCTTTGCGTTTCGCAACCACCCCCCCCCCCCCCCCCCCACGATACCGCCTACCACTTCGACCCCCCTCCAAAAACTGCTTACCAACTTCATGCTTACTACTCTCCTTTCCCACTATCTTTCCCGCGCACTCCTGATTATGTTACCCTCCATTCCCCGACTGCCATGTCATCTCCCACATCCACATCATTCATCTGTCTCATGATCAGTTGAAACTATGCTTTTTCCTATACGCCACATTGATTTCAAACATGGTTTCCAAACCAATGAGGACGAATTTTCAGAAACTGAAAGATTTTTTTCTGCGAACATCCTCATGTACAAAAACCTCTCTTAGTTTTCTAATAGCTATTATGGTTTGGGATATACAGATGAATCTTTGTAGACATATTTTCCCAAAGTTTCCTGTTCAGTCATACTTTTACCAAACATATTGTGGTCAATCGAGATGACTCTTGAGAAACTGGAGGAGGTTTGTGTTCCTAAGATGACAAGTTACACTAATCTACTTCACATTTTACACAACTGTTACAGAATGAGAGATACATTTACATATTTATAGCCTATTTTTCGGACTGTGTAAAGTCCTATTTCAGTGACCTTTTTACAGAGCACATTGGGAACAACGAGAGCTGAATTTTGGGAACCTGAGAGAGGTTTATCTCAAGAATATATTTATCTACAATAACCTCTCTCATGTTTTACATAGCTCTCTTGGATTGAGATATACAAAGGGATGACTCGACCCTATTTTGCATAATTTCGGGAGGAAAATGCTCAAAGATAGTTAGCCACCTCATCAACTAAGAGTTGCAATCAAATTCGAATTTATCTTCTTTGTCAACAAAAATTCATAATGATAGTGCCAAGTAGATATATTAGTTTTGAATGTCCTACATTTCATTTCTATTTGTGTAAAACAGTTTAGGATATTTGTAAAAAGATCTTGAGATTTTTATCAAGATATTTTAGTTTAGAATTTGTATAAATACTTCATCATTTGAAGTAAGAAATGGTTGGGTTTTGTAACGAGAAAGACTACCATTATTTGTAAAGTTGTTCACTGAGTTCAAGTGACCTTTTGTAGTAATACAAGACAAGTTGTTTCAGGATTCCTGTGTCATATCTATTTGGTGAAGTGCATCTACTGTTCTTTGTTTATTTTCTCTGTCTATCATGCTTATGTATTCTCTATTCTTAATTGTTAAACATAAAGTATAAGTACATAATTTGTTTCTTAGCACTTTGTACTCGGTGTTGACAATTCTAAATGTTTTCCTCTGATATCAAGTTAAAGAATTCTTAACTTCTCTTTAGCTTCAATTGAATCTATTTCTCTTCTTCCACTTCATTTCATTTAAATCTAAGAGATCCAATAGTATGCCTACCTTGCCTTGTTTCACTTAAGCTTGATACTTCTACAAATTGATCATCCCAAGCTCTTCTGAATCCATTGCCCAATGGCCTTCCCTTGTTGTTCCAACCAAACCAATTCAAAAACCAAACTCTGAGCCCAATAACTAGCCTAAAATTCCCAATAAACAAAGCTAAATCTCACAGAGAGACCCCTCTATGAGTTTAGGAGGGCTAGATCCTAAATTCGAAAGTGGTTTTGATGTTGCCTTCGTGGTTTTTTTCTTCAGCCTTGAAATTACAAAACGCTAACATAGTGGCGACCATACTAGGGAAAGGACATTTTGTGGGCTTGATTGTGGGGAAAAAAACTCAACATTTAAGCGCGATTGAATCATAGGTGATCTGGGATGGGTGACCTCCTGGAAAGTCCTAAGAAATTAGTCAGTTATGACTACCCCTCATGGAAGTGGTATGTGATTCATTTCACTAGTTTCAATCCCACTTCTTCACCCTTGTGAGCATCACTCAATGCAATGAGTGCTTAGTGGACTATTCAAAATTCATAAGAAAATAGTCGGTTATGACTACCTCTCATGGAAATGGTCATAGATGAATGACTTACTTAACGTAGTTGAATCCAAAAAAATCATAAGAAATTAGTCAGTTATGACTACCTCTCATAGAAATGGTCATAGATGAATCATTTACTTAATGTAGTTGAATCCCAAAAAATGATATCTAATATAATGCACTGCGAAAACCCCTCAATACTTAAATCATTATAATTATTGAAATATGAAATTAGAACATTTAAAATATTTTTATTTTATATTATTATAATTGTTAAAATATTAATTAAATGTATAAATTGTTTTCCTTCCAAATAAAATATAATATTTATTTCAGATATAAAACTAAATTTTTAAAACCTTACCATTTTTTTTTTACCTAAAACAATATAAATGATTTATGTATACTTAGTAATAAGTATTAAATAAATTTTTCAAAATAAATATAAATATGTACGTTAACGTAAATGGCACTCCATTAATTAATAAGATATTTAAATATTAAAAAATTTCAAGGTCTAAAACCATGTAATATTTATAGTGAAAGATAAAAGTAGAGAGTCCAAAACAAAACATTCTTTTAATTGGTAATTAATTTATGAAAATGTCTCCCTATGGGATGACCGAGTAAATAGCACAATGGATGTTATTCCTTCCACTCACTTTTAAATTCCATGGGGAAAAATAGGGTTCTCCCTTATTCCCTCCACTCACTTTTAAATCCTATGGGGACAAATAGGGCTCTGTCTTGTGGAGTGAAGCGATTTACTAATTCACCATGGTTTTAATAATAATAATAATAATTTATGAAACTCAGTCATAAAAAAATCATGAATTTATTCCAAACAAAATATATTTTTATTTTTATTTTAATTTTTTATCAAAACAATCTTATACTATAATTTTAACCATTTATATTTATAATTTTAATATTTTTACTAACTAATATATATATGGAAAGCGGTATTATTTTAAAATAAAATAACAAATTTATTAAAAATTATAGTTCCATTTTATTAATAATTTTTCCTTTGAAATTTTGTTCTTAAAGTTTTTAACTTGTTTTAACTATAATTATCTAAATGTCTCATTATATAATCACTTTATAACTAGTCATAATAATATGGGAAAATTAGCATTTTGTTCGGAAAAAGGAAGGAATAATTTTGAGTAAGATGGAATCACACATATAAGAGTTTAACATTATATTATATTATATTATTTTAATAATATTATGGAGTGGTAGCTAGTGGGTTTAATTCTCCCTCCACTTAGGTTCTATTTTATGGAGACATGTTAGCCTATGCAGAAAAAAATTGAACAAGTTGAAAATACTGGCGAGTTTGTGCCTCGTGAACCATTCAAGTAGAGTTCCCTTCACTCTTTTGAATTTAAGTATTGAGTGCTTTTCACAGTGCACTATATTAGATATCATTTTTTTGGGATTCAATTGCGTTAAGTAAGTCATTCATCTATGACCATTTCCATGAGAGGTAGTCGTAACTCATTAATTTCTCATGATTTGTGAATAGCCCACTTAGCACTCATTGCATCGGGTGATGCTCACAGGGGTGAAGAAGTGGGATTGAAACTAGTGAAATGAATCACATAGAGTCAATCATCACTTCCGAGGCTTGCACCCAGTAAATAAGACTTCCCAGGAGGTCACCCATCCCAGATCACCTATGATTCAAGCGTGCTTAACTATTGAGTTTTCCCTCCACAATCAAGCCCACTTAGCTTGCTACCCCATTTGCAAAACCTTAGCAATTATTGTGCCTCATGAACCATTCAAGTAGAGTTCCCTTCACTCTTTTGAATTTAAGTATTGAGGGGTTTTCACAATGCACTATATTAGATATCATTTTTTTGGGATTCAATTGCATTAATTAAGTCATTCATCTATGACCATTTCCATGAGAAGTAGTTGTAACTGACTAATTTCTCATGATTTTGAATAGTCCACTTAGCACTCATTGCATTGGGTGATGCTCATAGGGGTGAATAAGTGGGATTGAAACTTGTGAAATGAATAACATAGAGTCAATCATCACTTTTGGGGCTTGCACCCGGTAACCAGGACTTCCCGGGAGGTCACCCATCCTAGATTGCCTCTAGCTCAAGCGCGCTTAACTGTGGAGTTTTTTCCCACAATAAAGCCCACTTAGATTGTTATCCCATTTGCAAAACCTTAGCAAGTATTGTGCCTCATGAACCATTCAAGCAGAGTTCCTTTCACTCTTTTGAATTTAAGTATTGAGTAGTTTTCACAGTGCATTATATTAGATATTATTTTTTGGGATTCAATTGCGTTAAGTAAGTCATTCATCTATGACTATTTCCATGAGAGGTAGTAACTGAGTAATTTCTCATGATTTTTGAATAGTCCACTTGCTAAGTGGATGATTGAATCCACACTATGATAAACAAATAATGATTCTTTTTTGCTTAGTCTAACTAGGCTGCAAGTTTTTCCAGGAAACATGATTTTTGAATAGTCCACTTGCTAAGTGGATGATTGAATCCACACTATGATAAACAAAGAATGATTATTTTTTGCTTAGTCTAACTAGGCTGCAAATTTTTCCAGGAAACAATAGAAATTAATGCAGGATTTTGGTAAAATCTAGCAAATCTTTTTTGGAAATCTCAGTTATAGTTGTCAAGCTTCAAGATTTTGGGTGCTTAGGGCTTTTTCATAGTGCTAAATCCATTTATACCATCAAAAACAAGATTCAAACACTCCTAACATCAATTTTTTTTAACAAAAAAAGTCAGATTCCAATGGGTTTCGAATCTCCGAATAAATTTTCTGCTCGGTAGAAAAACTACAAATCATTAAAGACTCGAACCAAACCTTCAAGGAAATGTTGAATATCTGTGATAAAATCTGATGAAGGATGTGCGTGAGATTTGAGACAGAGATTTAAATTACATAATTTGATTTACAAAATGAAACAATGTCTAGCACGTCACACTTAAAAAGCTGGTAAATCCAAAAGTACTATTGTACTCTTTCCTTTTTTTTTTTTTTTTTTTCCATAAAGAGTTATTGTGCTTTACTTTTGTTCAATTCCCAAACTTGCTTTTTCTATTTTGAGTTTCTTTAGAGGATTTTGCTTTTCCCAATGCTTATGATTTCATATAAAATTTACAAGAAATTTGTGAATTCTTTAGATTATATTTTGAATTTTTAGAAGTTAAGACCTAGACACTAACTTGGAGGAAGTTTTACATTTACGTGAATATTTTTTATTCTTTTTAGTTTATTTTTAGGAAAGGTTTTATTCTTTTGGAAAGGAATTTTTGGGCTATATTTAGAGAAATATGTTTTTTTAGGTTGTATTTTGGTTTGAAATAATAATTCTTGTATTAGATTTAGGTTGTTTAGTGTATTTGTATTAAGTTGGTAATACACAATTGAAATATTGAGATTATGAAAGTTGAATGAGATATAATTTACCACTTATTTTACCAATGAAAGATTTAAAACCATTGTGAAGAAATATTGATTTTCTAGAATGGGAAATTTCTATTAAGAAGAAATAACAGGTACATATTACTTTGACCTCATTTTAAGCCTTCTATGTCATTTGACGAAGGATATTTTTTATTTTATTTTGCCTATGTCTAATATGGTGACATTCAAAATGTATGTTTTATTCTTATTCTCATTTGTATTCCCTATTATTGATGATTATCTCATTCAGGAAATTTTCTATAATTGTTGTAAATCAAGACAATGTACTATTATTCTGCATCAAGTTGAACTCGACCCAAGGGATTATAGATTAGAAGACCCTACTATTTTTGTATATTGGTTGATTCAATAGTAGGTTTTGAATGACATTGTTTGCTTAAATATATTTTCGCTTGATGTACCACAACCAATTGTCATAGGTTCTTTCATAGTGCATAACATTCTACATATGCATTCGTGGAGTAACTCAGAAATAATATATTTCCCATCTCCATAGAGTCCCATAGTTTGTCTATACATATCAAACAAGCCCTAGTGCAATAAGCACACTTTTCTTGGTAATGAAAAATGACATTTTCTTATCACCTACAATACAAGATGTGGCAGGTATTCAAAGGATGGTTCTTATATTGTTAGCAATGGAAACCTTTATAATTCTGCATCATCTAATAGACCCGCAATGCATGGAAATTTTGTATGAACTCTTTGGTATGGTATTCACCTAATGTTTTACGCTACCAACAAAATAATTTGCCACTTCAAAGGTAAGTGAAACATATTTTCACTCATAAGTAAAGATACTCTTATTATTTACAATTATACATAGGCAAAACTGATCATTTACCTAGGTTTTATCTTTTCATCATTATTTAATAGTAAACCTAAAAACATAACCCATAACCCCCAAAAAAAAATAGTCGGTTTGTTTTAGAATTTTTTTTTTTTTGTTTTTAGAAGTTTTTCTATATCACCATAATTTTATGGTAATAAATATTTTGAAATTATAATGTAATGTGATGGATTATAAACATTTTAAGAGAGTTTTTTTTTCAATCCTCTTTTAGGATCATTATAACTAGAAAAAAAATAGTTTTTATCTTAATTATTTTGAAATTATAATGTAATGTGGTGGATTAAAAACATTTTAAGAGAGTTTTTTTTTCCAATCCTCTTTTAGGATCATTATAACTAGAAACAAATAGTTTTTACCCTAGTAATGTTGGATTTTTTTTTCAATTTTTAAATTTGATTAATAATATTAATTTTTAATAATGTCTTTATTTACAATTTTTAAAATATGATTAATAATATTAATTATTAATATTAATATTTCTTTTATGGCATCTCAATTTCTCATAAAATAATATTCTTAATATTATTATTATTTTGCAATTTTTTGTCCTTGTAATTTAATTACCATTTTACATTTTCATATATTATCCCTTAAAATGCAAATAATTTGACTTTTCATTAAAGTTTGCAACAATATTGGATAACCTCTTAATCATAACTTCCCAAATTCAAGAAGAGTACATAGACTGTCTCAAGATATGGTTTTAGGTCCAACATCGTTCGAACTTTTCACAATATGAACATTGCATGATCTATTAAAACAAATACAATGAATACCAAATTTTTGAACAATAACAGTGAGATTGATACACCCTGTTCATATTCATCACTCATTCTTGGCAAATCTTAATATACTATATCTAAACAATTTTACTTGTATAAGTAAGGGTTGATATCAATATTCCACAACATTTTCATCATTTCAATGGATTTCAGCATAGTTCAATAGCAAAAATTTGAGATTGTAGTCTCTTTCTTATACTATATTATTATTTTTTATTAATACAAGGGATCCAAATATCTTTCTGTGACCAGTTCGTTAATTTGTATTTCATCCAAGGAAAAAGAGTTGTAAATGCAATAAGTAGTGTATAATTAACCGTTACATGACATGTAACAAGGAAGAAACCTAGCAAGTCATTACCAATTTTACCAATTGCCTTTCAAACTCCAAATCCTTCCACATATGACATCATTATTAGTGAAAGAGAAGCCACTTAAATGCTTATGTTAATCATATAATATCTTAACTGCAATGATATGCACATGCATTCCAATCCTATTATCCCTGATAGTATTACATGATTAAACAAGGAACCAACTACACCCATAACTTGTAATGTTATTTCAAGCCGATCTCTGATATGATCAGACCATTTTCGAAAAGTAAAATATTTTATTCATGCAACATATATCTTTGTAACTATATGCCACAATGCCTACATAGAATAAACACCCACTAATAGATCCATTACAAGCTCGAGGTTAGAATTTCCAATTAATTTATGGCATCAACACTAGAACATATATAATGTGTTTAACCTTACAATGCAATTGGGTTCTTCCACCACAAAATTTTTGTGGAAGCCAATTATTATATAATAGAAGTCAGAATATAAAAAAGAAATGCATCAGATCCAGAAGCATAAGGTTCATAATTGAGATCATGTAGTAATACTCCTACAAACTTTGTTGATATAAATAAGTACTCACCAATTTCAAGGCCATGCCATGGATGTGCTGCAATTGTTCGCCGAGTCATGGAAGAAATAATGCGTTCAATCAACACAATGTCAGGAAACCCAAAGCTCGCATTACCATCTCCATGAGGAGTAGCCATAGCTCAACAGTAGCAAAGGCCTCTTACCTGTTTCAGAGACATTCCAATTAAATAATTGCATATAGCCAATGTTATGATGAAGTAATATTGAAGAGGATCAAATTCTTCCATAATTATACAACATTGACCCATACTAGTCCCCATACCCTCCATATATATATTTTTTATTATATTGTTTTAAAATATTCTTTAAAACTTACTCGACATTTTTTTCAATACAACTTTCAACTTTTCTTAATAAACTTTTCAAGTGCACAGAAGGAGACAAATATGCATGGACTAGCTTCGATGGACTTCATTCTTATGTAAATTAAATTGGATGTTTAAGATTATTAAACTTACAATATAATTCATTTTGGATCATACCAGATAGTAATGTCTCGATACTGTTTTGGTCAAAATCATATTTTTATTTAAATAAAAATATATTTATGTTGACGGTGCTGGACCCGCCAACATGTCAAGGGATCTCCCCGGTAAGAAGTCCCAACTAGATCTCAAATCGTTTGGTGTAGGAGTCCCAGCAGTGGGTCGTACGGTATCGCCTTGACCACAGTTTCTCACAAAGGCAAGTAAGATTTCCCTCTTGGTAGCAAGAGTGTGACATATGCATCAAGTCAAGGAAGGTGCATGAGCGGTTCTAACACATAGAGGCTAAGGTGAGTGCGCCCTTGGAAACCAGTGAAAGCACAAAGTTAAGAAGGGAACACACGAGCTAAGATGCATCACAAACTAGAAGGCAAGTGAGATAGCAATCCGAAGTGATGGTTAAACTAACAACACATTTAAGTAATATTCATACATACATATATAGAAAATAGCTACACATGCATGCATGAGCAGACAGATACATATATCATTTAGAGTAAACAAGATAACTGAAATACAATACAACATATGAATGAAACGTGCTGGCTCTATTATATTAAGAAGTGTAAGTTCCAGTCATACAATACAACCATGACCAACCACTAGTTCTGACAGTGGAACGTTACAATCACTGCTGCTTGCTCCTCCAAAGAGATATACTAGCTCTGCACAGTGGAGAAGCCAAGGCTCGTTACAATACTCTCCAAGATTTCTCTAAGATACTCCTATCGGAAGTTTGGCTGACCAAAAGCCTCTACAATGAGTTATGAGGGACTATATATAGCAAAGGGTGGGGTGGCCCTTGACATTGCCCTTTGTGACTATTCATCTATCCTCATGAATCTTCATTTACTCTATGAATGTTACATCTAACTATCGACACTTGAACTTCCACTTGACAAGACATCACATACAATCTGCACATGTACCCATGTGAGAAAAAAGTAGGCTTGAGCAAGCCATGCAAGACTTCACTATGACTCAGATAAATGTGGGAAGACCAGCTCTTCGACATCCTCATGGTGGTTGACGGTGGTGAACTGATGCCATGCTTGGTAGTCCGCGATGGTGTCTGTGTACTCTGTGGTGACATATTTCTGGAAATGAACTCTTGCCTCCATAGCATTTAGGTACACTGCTCAAGTCCTTTGTCCAACTCGTCTAATAACATGCGCATCATTGTCTTGAGTGCATCCAGACCAACAACATAATGATGCATGGTGTTTGCACTGATCACAAAGTATGCGTTGGTGGCCATGTGCATCAACTCGTCAAAGTACGAGTCAAGCTCCAGTTGGACTTGTTCTTTTGTCTTTGCCTCAGTGAGTGTCTCAATAGATGGGATCGTGTGTGCACGCACAACAACATCCATACTCCTGAATACCCGTGCATGGGAAGCCTGTAGACTAGTGATGAGCTATGGGAGATCTTCATATTTCCAGATCTAACTATGGTTGCGTGGCTTCAGCTTGACCGCTCTGGGCTTCATCATCTTGAGCAAGTGTAACGGGGCTCCCTTGCATCTCATTGTTCATGTTTTCATGTAATCAACAACAACATGCACGTTTAAAAAGATATGTGCTATTCTAGCACATCGCTACTACCAACCGTTGAGATGGACAACTGCTTTATGCACGGTGCCAAACTTGGAATACAACGGCCACATGATTGTCTCAAGAGACAATACTTCATCCAGTATTGCCTTCTTCAACTTTGCTTGGGTGGATGTTGTAATTAATTCTCCTCCTTGCTTGGCCGTCTGTAACTCCTTATCCATTCACTCGTTCTCAACTATCAAGAAGCGAACACTCGAGTTAGTGGCTTCAGCATATGCTCTAGGAGCATCGGCCAATGCTGTTGGATGCTTGCGAACATTAGAAACGATCACTCGTTCCTCAAACTACACATGAGATGGGTGATCATTCAGAGTAGACACTCTGCGAGATTGCATAACTCTATGTTGCGACTCATCGAATGAGATGTTGTGCATCTCTCCTTCCGGATTGTCTCCAAGGATCTTAGTGTCTCCTTGGTCGCTTGGGACTTGCTCCGCTTCCGGATTTGGTGAAGCTGGTAAGTCAACCTCCTGGTGGTAAGGCATGAGGTCGATCTCTTTCTCTAACTCCTGCTGCTCCATATCTGTATCCATCTACTCAAGTGCTTGTTCAATCTCTTTAGCAATGTCCTACTCCTGCAACTGCTCACCCTGTCTACTTGGTGCCAGCTGTTCAGATGAGTTGACTACCTGTATGGTCGTAGTTTCATCTGTTTTTACATGTTGTGCCCGCTGATGTACCCGTCCTTACTTTGCTTCTCTCTCTTGTCTGCGCAACTCCTGTTCCTTCTGGATTTGATCCTTCAACTCATGCAACTCCTTCTGTGTTTCCTCCATTCTCTGTTTATCTCGCTGCCTTTACGCGTTCCTCCTATCACTCTGTTGCCTCTTTGCCTCTATTGCCAAAGCTTCTCTCTGAAAAAGTGGGTATGCTCGGAACTTGCAGCTTTGTTCTACCTCTGCGCTGTCGACAATCTCCCTCTTGCCTTTATCGCTCGCCGGTATGTTTACCTCTGCTGTTGGTGCTCTCCCGAACGCTGCTTCACGCTGGTTCGATAACCATTCCAAAACAATGCCGACCAGTTCATTGGGCTTGGAGAAGTTGTAAGAATATCTCCATGGGTCCTTCTCTGCCCAATGACACGCCCCGTGGATCCACTGAAACTGTACTCTCATGCAGTGATCTTTTATGAAACAATGCGGGTCATATGGATTGTAGCTTCAGGCATCAAATGGATATTTCTTGATCTCCTCTACTTTGACATCCGCGTGCCTGAAAGTCTGTATCTCGTATAACCCAATCCGCAATGGAAGAGTGGGCCAAGGTGCTTTCTTCTTCCAGTAAAACCTAGTGAACAGTCCTACCGAGATGTGGTATGATACTTCATGCATGAGGAGCTTGTCCAAGGAAAACTTCGACAAAACATGTGGTGGCTTCTCCACGTTGTACATCTGTATGAAGGTGCCAGACGGTGAGGCATACCAATATGCTATGTTGATCAGTGCCTCCATTGCTGCCTTCGACATGCTAGGTGGATCCTGCTCAAATATCATCTTGTATACCAGGGTGACAAAATGATCTGAAAACTATGTGATGACTCCTCTGAGGTTGCATTCAAACAACATTTTACAATAAGTGTTCATAAAGGTCTCCTCTGATGTCCATGCCCACTTCAAGCGCGGGAACTCTTGATGGGCACAGATTGCATCCAAGATGTAAGAGAACATGTAGATTTCTACTTGCTGACCTTTGGGCGGTTGCTGAGCTCTTGCTACCTATTCCTTCAGCCTGTGAGCCAACATGTCAGACCAGTTGCATGCTTTGCCTTCATTGGCCAGTTGGTCCAATGCGATCACCCAACTCTGCAGGAAGGTTTCTGTGCTCTCTTGGCCATAAAAGTGACATGCAAAGATGACCAAGTATTGATATGCCTTCCACAATATCTTTGTTTTGTAAACATGGTTGGGTGTCATCCTAAATTTGGCTGGCTCCTTCACCCAGTTCTTCAAGATATCCCTGGAGTTGGCATTGCTACTGGGTATGCTGAAGGGTGTCTCCATGGTGATCACTGGCTTCGACATATGGTACATCTGTTCATAATCTTGTGCCCTGAAGGTAACAATCTCCATCCCGCTGATGCTACTCAATGTCATCATCTCAAGATTAGTGTGCGAGACGATCCAATGTATCATGTCCGCGCATGGGAACATGGGATACCTGCATGCAATCCGGTACAAGCTGTACTTGTGAATGTTCACATAGACTTGGCGGTCTTCGAGGTCTTCCTTAAATGTGCCTACAAATGCATCATTGACCTCTTTCCATTTCAGCTTGATGTCCTTGTCTACAATCATCTTGGTGCCTTCATTGATCGGAAAACTTGTAGACACTCGCTCAACTACTACTCCAGTTGGACTTCCGTCGGTGTCCTTTGATCTTGCTCTCTTGCAGGCCATTGATCCTGAACTGCTGAGAGGTGGACAAACACCTGCTAGATTTGGAGGCATGGCAACATGCATGGCAATAAATCTGTCAGCTAAAACCAAATCAAACTTGAGTAACAACATGCAACATACCTAGGGATTGACCGGCAAGGATTGCACAATTTTTCCTAGGAGGATGGGAGACTCGCTGGCGGAACTGTGCAAAAGGTAGTTCGGACTGCTAGGAGGTTGGTTGAATGCTGGAATTGCGCAATGCGCAATCCAAACTGGCCTGCTGGGTGCTAGGATTGCGCAATACACAATTTCAACTGGAAAGGGTTGCAGGCCTAGTGACTGCATTGCACAATTTTCTGGGCTAGTAGTCATTGACCCTTAGAATTGTGCAATGCAAGACTGGAGGACAATCACTAGGTAGAAATGCACATTTTTTGGGAGGAAGGCAGAGCCTTCCTCTCAGGATTTCACAATTTTGTCTAGGAGAGGCAGAGTCCGGGCCAAGGTTGCTCAGACCCGCCGACGGGCAACTGAAAGAAAATGTGGATGTGAATGCATGGCGATACTGAATGTAAGAAGGAGTGAATGATCGTGCATGCAAACAATGAATGAAAGATTTATAAAACAGAACAACATGCATGTGTGTGAAGTGAGCCGACGAATCTACAACCGTTCGTGCAAAATAGTGTCATGCGACAACAGTGAGATGCTAACCAAAACTGAAATGGTGTTAGTACAAGCTGATATGCATGCAAACGACAACAAGCATTCAAAAAAATCAGGCAGACAACACTCACACAAGCCAAAACACAAAAAGCGGCATACATGTTGCAAAAGACAAGCTAAGCAGACTTACCTGGAAATAGATGAGCTGGATGTGTCAAAGACTCCTGTATGTGCTATGGGATATCAGAGCTCCAAGATCGATGTGAGGAAGTGAAATATGAAGCGTCGAATAAATAAGTTTGAGGCTCATGATGGGCATGCCACAAATCTAGGAAAAAGCGACACTTGGAGGAAAGATTCTAAAACGATCTTTGCATCTAACCTCCAGCTGCTAAAAATAGATCCCTAAAATCTAGGGATGCTTTTTTCATGTTTCTTTTTTCTATTTCGGGAAAAAGAAGCCCATGCATGCAAGTTAAGTTTTCTGAGCCCCGAGTGGAATTGGTCAACCTGATGGAACATGCAACAACCTGCTTGCCTGAGGGATAAATTTGTACATTTCTAAGAGGAAGCTGGGCTGATTGCCCAGAGGGATTGCACAATTTCTGGGAGGAGTAGCTGACTCCTGCCTAGAATTGTGTAATTTCTTGGCTGAGCAGTCATGTTAGGTCATATTGCGTAGTTTTCTCTAGGAAGGTTGATTGACAGGATTGTGCAACTTTTGAGCCGAGCAAGCTATCAGTCAGATTTGCACAATTTCTGGATGGAAGACTGGTTCCCCTCTAGAATTGTGCAATTTCTTGAGGGATCTACTCATCCAGTAGTTGGACCATGTATGGGGAAGCATCCCGTGAGGGGAGTGAAACAAGCCATCATGCACAAGCTGTCAAGCTGCTAGAAAACCAATGAAGCTCATGTACTTGATAGTGCAAGACATGCTATTGAGGATGGTTGGTAGGGAGGCCCCAAAACGGAGCTAAGGAAAAATTTTGGAGGGTGGTTGTAGCCGCTACAACACTTGGGGACACACTGGTAGAACTCCAGCTCTTTGAATGGACCTTGTTCATGAAAAACAAGTCTAACACCTCCGGAAGTATTGTTTAGTTCTCTGTTCATCTTGGTTTCCACACATGCTTGATTGTAAGATGTGGCATCTTCCAAGCTCTTGGTCAGTCAACACACATTCCAAGCTAAGCCAAAACAGTTGTTTCGATTGGGGATGAGGGGTATATTGGTGCACAAGCAGTATAGTCGTTAGAGTTTTAGTTTCATCTCTAGTGTTGCTCCACTGCCAGCAGGCCTGAACAGTACCCCGACAGAGTCATGCAGGAACACAAGCATCGCTCCATTGCAAGCGAGCTTGGTCTGTACCTCGGTGGAGTTACTTGCATCACCTCTCTGCATAGGAAGCCTTTCTCTTCTTTCAACTTATTCATTTCTTATTTTTTCGAAATTTTTCACTTTTCATTTTCATAACTTTTTATAGCACTTATTCATTTCAAAGGCGGAAGAGGGATCCCGACTTATTGAGAGAAGAAGTGGTTGTTCCTTTAGAGAAGTAGTTTATATATACCTCTGACGTGCCTGTTAAGATTCCCCCCCTCACCTTACTCTACTTGACTGAGCTGCCAAGGGTTAACCCAAAACAACCAACTAGAGTAGGTGACACTAGTTAGCACGCAAGCACTATGTTTTCACCAAGGTTCACTTCGAACAATACGTATTTTCCATCGACGTATCATGGAATAAAGATAACAAGTTCTTCATGCAGAGGCAGGACGATAAATAACCAAGTAGTGATAGCTGCACAAGGCCACTTGTACTTTACCCAAATTGTTTCAAGAGTTCCACACAGTCTCATGCGAAACTAACCTACGAACAAAAACAAGAAACAAACAACAAAACAAAGCAAAAGTAGAAGTAAATGTGAAAGAAAGGCAAGTAAGCAAAAAAGCAAGCAGACAAACAAACATGTAAGGAAAGTAAGAAGACAAGCATGCAAGGAAAAGAAAAAAAAGTAAACACTACTCCTACTCCTAAGCTAACGGTGCATGGGCCTGATCACGTGAAGTGATACTTCCAATGCAGCCACCAGTGCATTGGTTGACCCATGTTGGTGAAGACATGGTTCATGAACAACATAGATGTGTGAACCAACAACATGAAATATATAACAATGAAGACAATCACACTCCAAGTTTAACAGTCTCCACAAAACATACGTGAGTGAAAGTGCATGACATGCAGTCTGTGGACTTAGCATGGTGATGTGTGACACTACGTGAAACTATTAAGCATACACATACTATTGACTATGAAATGCAAGCAAAAGAAAGAAACAAAGAGAACTTGCGTCATGCACGTGTGCTTGCTATGTAAGATTCCTCCAATGCATGAGCGATGGGATCGTGTAGTTTGAGTGGAGGAAGAATGATCTGTGTGTGAGATTGATCTTCAACGCATACATATGAGTGATGAGGAGCCTTTGGTGTTTAAACAATTTCCTGATCAAAAATGAAACCAACCTCAGGACAGCGAGGGCCTGAGATAACCATTAGCTCGAGCTGAAGTGCCTCAACAGTCTGTGGGGTTTCGACTTCGCCGATAGATAGATCATCATAAACAGGTGGCTTCGAAAGATCAACTGCGATAGAATCATTGTCATGATCGAATGTGGGAGTAAATAGATCACGACAACTACGATCAGTAAAATCAATGATTTCATCAGCATCCTCATGATTTGATGAATCAAATAGAGGGGTAGATGAGAAGCGGACAAATTCACCCTCTGTGTTTATGGAAAAATCACATGAAAAGTCAAGTGGATTTTCAATGAATACTTTATCCTCTCCGTCGTTAGATGGTGGACTGACATCTGGTGTGTCATGCGAATGATCGACAATGGGTGCATTTGTAGACGGAGATACACATGTGAAATCGTGGATGCAAGGTTCACAAAATATGTCAGGAAAGAAAGGGGGAGGCTCGGACAAAAGGGAGTCATCCTTCGCTAAGTGTTGATGCTCAAGATCCCAATCATACTCTTCATGAATGACAGTGCATGTTGGTTGTGCAACACCAACTCCATCGATGGCTTGATCCTTGTTCACAACAAGTGTAGAGTATGAAATGGAAGAACACAAGACAATATCATCAGGAGGATCGTCCGAGTATGAAGACAGAGGTTAAGTTACAAAATTCATGTGACAACTCAATGGACTCACAAACAAATCTGCGTGAAAATTAAGCAAAGTGATGTTGGGAGGATGTGACAGTTGAACAAATGTGTGTGTGTGCCCTCCCATATCACTCTACAGTGGTGGAGTTGTTTGATGAGGGGATGGAGGACAAGGACTTGTGACAACGACCATATCCATCTATGATTGCGCAACTCCATCACTGAAGTATGTTGAGTGAGGCTCGGGCTCAAAATTATTCTTGGGATGGACTGATTTGTTAAGACAATACTCGAATCTATCCCAAAGATATGGAAATTTCATTTGGCTTTTCGGAGCTTCAAACTGCAAAACACGGAAGCGCTGCCAAAAATCCATAGGCGATTCATGCGGGGCCTTCCGTTGTTGTAACAATTTTTGGTCAAGAGGCTCTGGATTAAAATGGTGGAAGGTATATTCAATTAGATCACAAAACTGCTCGAGTGAGTGCACGCTGTTAGCCGGTAGGCTGCAACACCACCGTTGTGGTGATTCACGAAGTGTGTATGTAAGCAGCAGACTGACCTCTTCTACATAGAACTCGTCTGCATTCTCAAGGAATGCATAAAAGTATTCTAAGTACTTAGGCTAGGCCACTTCGCCTTCACCATCATACGTGAATTCAGACAAGAGATCAAAAAACTCCCTTGTGATGTTGAGAGGTTCGGCATGCGAAAAACATCGTGGAGGGGTGAGTGTGACAGAATCCATGATAGATGTGTAAAGGTTCAAAAAAGGATGAGAGGGCACAGCTTGTCATCTAGCCCTTCTTCTAGCACCAGAAATGTTGACGGTGCTGGACCCGCCAACATCTTAGGGGAACTCTCCGGTAAGAAGTCCCAACTAGACCTCATACCGTTTGGTGTAGGAGTCCCATCAGTGGGTCGTACAGTATCGCCTTGACCGTGGTTTCGCACAGAGGCAAGTAAGATGTCCCTGTTGGTAGCAAGGGTGTGACATATGCAACAAGTCAAAGAAGGTGCATGAGCAGTTCTAACACACAGAGGGTGAGGTGAGTGCGCCCCTCGGAAACCTGTGAAAGCATGACGTTAAGAAGGGAACACACTAGCTAAGATGCATCATAAACTGGAAGGAAAGTGACCTAGCAATCCAAAGTGATGGTTAAACCAACAACACATTTCAGTAAGATTCATACATACATATACAAAAAATAGCTACACATGCATGCGTAAGCAAACATACACATTTATCATTTAGAGTAAACAAGATAGCTGAAATAAAATACGACATATGCATGAAACGTGTTGGCTTTGTTATAGTAAGAAGTATAAGTTTCAGTCATACAATACAACCACGACCAACCACTAGTTCCGACAACGGAAGGTTACAGTCACTACCGCCTGCTCCTCCAAAGAGATATACTAGCTCTGCATAGTGGAGAATCCAAGGCTCATTACAATACTCTCCAAGCTTTCTCTAAGATAATCCTATCGGATGTTTGGCTGACCAAAAGCCTCTATAATGAGTTATGAGGGACTATATATAGCAAAGGGTGGGGTGGCACTTGACATTCCCCTTTGTGACTATTGATCTATCCTCATGACTCTTCATTTACTATATGACTGTTACATCCAACTATTGACACTTGAACTTCCACTTGACAAGACATCACATACAATCTGCACATGTACCCATGTGAGACAAAATAGGCTTGAGCAAGCCATGAAAGACATCACTATGACTTAGACAACTGTGGGAAGACCAACTCTTCGACATCCTCATGGTGGTCGACGATGGCAAACTAATGCCATGCTTGGTAGTCCGTGATGGTGTCCGTGTACTCTGTGGTGACATCTTTCTGGAAACGAACTCTTGCCTCCATAGCATCTGGGTACACTGCTCGGGATCCTCTTTCCAACTCGTCTGATAACATGCGCATCATTTTCTTGAGTGCGATCGGACCAACGTAATACTGATGCGTGGTGTCTACACTGATCACCAAGTCTACCTTGGTGGCAATGCACATCAACTCGTCAAAGTATGAGTCAAGCTCTAGTTGGACTTGTGCCCTTGTCTTTGTCTTCAGTGAGTGTCCCAATAGATGGGATCGTGTGTGCACACACAAAAACATCCATACCCTTGAATACCCGTGCATGGGAAGCTTGTAGGCTAGTGATGAGCTGCGGCAGATCTTCATAGTTTCGGATTTGACTTTGGATGCGTGCCTTCAGCTTGAACGCTCTGGGCTTCATCATCTTAGGCAAGTGTAACAGGGCTCCCTTGTATCTCATTGTCCATGTTTGGATGTAATCAACAGTAACATGCACGTTCGACAAGGTGCATTCTCTCCTAGCACATCACTGCTGCCAACCGTTGAGATGGATAACTGCTTTATGCATGGTGCCAAACTTGGAATACAATGCTTGCATGACTGTCTCAAGGGACAATACTTCATCCAGTATTGCCTTCTTCAACTATGCTCGGGCGGATGTTGTAATCAATTCTCCTCCCTGCTTGGATGTCTATAACACCTTAGCCATTTGCTCATTCTCAGCTATCAAGAAGCCAACACTCGAGCTAGTGGCTTCAGCATATGCTCTAGTAGCATTGGCCAATGCTGCTGGATGCTTGCACACATTAGACACGATCACTCGTTCCTCAAACTGTGCACGAGATGTGTGATCATCCAGAGTAGACACTCTGCAAGATTGCACAACTCTAAGCTGTGACTCATCGAATGAGATGTTGTGCATATCTCCTTTCGAATTGTCTCCAAGGATCTCAGTGTCTCCTTGATCGCTTGGGAATTGCTCCACTTCCGGATCTGGTGAAGCTGGTAAGTCGACCTCTTGGTGGTAATGCATAAGGTTGATGTCTTTCTCTAACTCTTGCTGCTCCATATCTGTATCCATCTGCTCAAGTGCTTGTTCGATCTCTTGAGCAAAGTCCTGCTCCTGCGACTGCTCACCCTATCTGCTTGGTGCCAGTTGTTTGGATGAGTCGACTACCTATACGGGTGTAGTTTCATCTATCTGTACATGTTGTGCCCCCTTCTATACCCGTTGTTACTGTGCTTCCCTCTCATGTCTGCACAACCCCTATTCCTTCCAGAGTTTCTCCTTCAACTCATGCAACTCCTTTTCTGTTTCCTCCATTCTCTATTTTTCTCTCTGACTTTGTGCGTTCCTCCTATCGCGTTGTTGCCTCTTTGCCTCTATTACCCAAAGATTCTTTCTGCGTTGTCGATAATCTTCCTCCTTCCTTTGTCATGTGCCGGTATGTTTACCTCTGCTACTGTTGCTGCTGTTGCTGCTCTCCTAGCTGTTGCTTCATGCTACTTTGCTAATCATTCCACAATGATGCCAACCGGTTCACTGGGCCTGGAGAAGATATAACAATATCTCCATGGATCCTCCTCTGCCCAATGACATGTCCCGTGGATCCACTAAAACTATACTCTCGCGCAGTGATCTTTTGCTAAACAATGCGGGGCATACAGATTGTAGCTTCAAGTGTCGAATGGATATTTCTTGATCTCCTCTGCTTCAACATCCATGTGCTTGAAATTCCGTATCTTGTTTAACCCGATCCAGAATGGAAGAGCGAGCCAAGGTGCCTTCTTCTTCTAGTGCAACCTAGCTGACAGTCTTGCTGAGATGTGGTATGATACTTCTTGCACGATGAGTTGGTCCAAGGAAAACTTCGGCAAAACATGCAGAGGCTTCTCCGCACTGTACATCCATATGAAGGTGTCGTACGGTGAGGCATACCAATTTGCTATGTCGATCAGTGCCTCCATTGCTGCCTTTGACATGCAAGGTGGATCCTGCTCAAATATCATCTTGTACACCGAGGTGACAAAATGATTTGACAGCTGTGTGATGATTCCTCTAAGGCTGAATTCGGATAACATTTTACAATAAGTGTTCACAGAGGTCTCCGTTGATGTCCATGCCCACTTCAAGTAAGGGAACTCCTGACAGGCATAGATTTCATCCAAGATGTAAGTGGACATGTAGATTTCTTCTTGCTGACCTTTGGGCGGCTGCTGAGCTCTTGTTACCTGTTCCTTCAGCCTGTGAGCCAACATGTTAGACCAATTGCATGCTTTGTCGTCACTGGCTAGTTGGTCCAACGCGATCACCCAACTCTGCGGGAAGGTTTTCGTGCTCTCTTGGCCATACAAGAGACATGAAAATATGACCAAGTATTGATACACCTTCCGCAATATCTTCATTTTGTAAACCTAGTTGGGTGTTATCCTGAATTTGGCTGATTCCTTCACTCAATTCTTCAAGATATCCCTGGAGTTGGCATTGTTGTTGGATATGCTGAAGGGTATCTCCATGGTGATCATTGGCTTCGACACATGGTACATCTATTGATAATCATGTGCCATAAAGTTAACAATATCCATTCCACTGACGCTACTCAATTTCATCGTCTCAGGATTAGTGTGCAAGACGATCCAATGTATCATGTCCGTGCATGGGAACACAAGATACCTGCATGCAATCTGGTACAAGCCGGACTTGTGAATGTTCACATAAGACTTGGCGGTATTTGAGGTCTTCCCCAAATGTGTCGACAAATGCATCATTGACCTCTTACCATTTTAGCTTGATGTCCTTGTCTACAATCAGCTTGGTGTCTTCATAGATCGACAAACTTGTAGACACTCGCTCAATTGCTGCTCCAGTTGTGCTTCCATCGGTGTCCTTTGATCTTACTCTCTTGGAGGCCATTGATCCTGAACTGTTGAGAGGCAGATGAACACCTGTTAGATATGGAGACATGGTGACATGCATGACAAGAAATCTGTCAGCTAAAACCAAAGCAAACTTGAGGAATGACATGCAACATACTTGGGGATTGACTGGCAATGATTGCGCAATTTTTCCTGGGAGGTCGAGAGAGTGGCTGCCGGAACTGCGCAAAAGGTAGTCCGGACTGCTGGGAGGCTGGTTGACTGTTTGAATTGTGTAATGCACAATGCAGACTGGCCTACTGGGTGCTTGGATTAAGCAATGCACAATTTCAACTGGCAAGGGTTGCAGGCCCAGTGACTGCATTCTGCAATTTTCTGGGCCAGCAGTCATTGCCCCTCAGAATTGCGCAATGCAAGACTAGAGGACAGTCACTGGGCATAAATGTGAATTTTCTGGGAGGAAGGCAAAGCCTTCCTCTCAGGATTGCGCAATGCTATCTAGGTGAGGTAGAGTCCGGACTAAGGTTGCCCAGACCCGCCGGCGGGAAACTAAAACAAAATGTGGATGTGAATGCATGGAGATATCGAGTGTAAGCAGGAGTAAATGATCGTTCATGCAAACAATGAATGCAATATTCATAAAACGGAACCACATGCATGTGTGTGAAGTGAGTCCCCGAATCAACGACTGTTCATGTAAAACAGTGTCATGCATGGGACAACAGTGAGATGCTAACGAAAACTGAAACAATGCTAGTACAAGCCAATATGCATGAAAACGACAACAAGCCTTCACAGAAATCAAGCAGACAACACTCACACAAGCCAAAACACAAAAGTGACAGAAATGCTGCAAAAGACAAGTTAAACGGTCTTACACAGAAATAGCTAAGCTGGATGTGTCGAAGATTCCTGGATGTGCTGTGGGAGATTAGAGCTCCAAGATTGATGTGAGGAAGTGAGCTCCGAAGCGTCAAATAAATAAGTTTGAGGCTCATGACGTGCATGCCACAAATCTAGGAAAAAGCGACACTTGGAGGAAATATTCTAAAACGATCTTTGCATGTAACGTCTAGCTGCTAAAAATAGATCCCTAAACTCTAGGGATGCTTTTTTCATGTTTATTTTTTCTATTTCGAGAAAAAGTAGCCCATGCATGAAAATCAGGTTTTCTTGGTCTCGGGTGGAACTGGTCAACTTGATGGCACATGCAATAGCCTTCTTGCTTGAGGGAGAAATTTGTGCATTTCTAGGAGGGAGCTGGGCTGGCTGCCCATAGGGATTACACAATTTTTGGGAGGAGTAGCTGACCGCTGCCCAAAATTGTGCAATTTCTGGGCTGAGCAGTCCTGCTAGGTCAGATTGTGCAGTTTTCTCTAGGAAGGTTAATTGACAGGATTGCGCAATTTCTAAGCCCAGCAGGCTGCGAATCAGATTTGAGCAATTTCTGGAGGGAAGATTATTTCCCCTCCAGAGTTGCGCAATTTCTTGAGGGAGCTGCTCAGCCAGCAGCTGGACCAAGTCCGGGGAAGCAGCCTGTGAGGGGAGTGAAACAAGCCATCATGCACAAGCTGTCAAGCTACTAAAAATCCAATGAAGCTCATGAACTTGATAGTTCAAGACACGCTGCTGAGGATGGTTGGTAGGGAAGCTCCAAAACAAAGCTTAGGCAAAATTTTGGAGGGTGGTTGTAGCCGCTACAACAACTTATTATAAAAACATTACTATTTTTTCTCTTAACTTGAAACATTTTTTTATCCATGGGAACCATAGTATAGTGACTAGAAAGTCGAAACTACATGATAATATAATGATCCCGAGCATTTTTACTTGATGGTTTCCTATTTGCAATTCCGATTTTTTGAAAAAATTGAAAGGTAAAACGCGTAAAATTATACTTAAAATCCAACATATTACTTAAATTTCAATTAAACACCAAAAAATACATGAACATACAAAGTACTTTTTTCCTTTGAAAATGAGGTTTTAGGTTTATTCTTTTTGCTGGTTTTTAAGAAAAGGTTCGAAGATTCACTCCAGATTGACTCACTAGTCCAAAAGGTTGTGGATGCAGCTGAACATGAGCGAGGTCTGGTTGAACCTAGCAACCATGCTCGAAAGGACCATCTTATTTTTGGACTTCTTTGGATTGGTATGAAAACAACACTAAGACACCATAAATGCTGATGATAAAATAGAAGAATTGAAACATTAAATATTAGCAATGATAAAATATGAGAATTAAAACAATAAATATTCGCTTTAGTGGATGCAATTATGACCAGGAACATTTTAGGAACCATTTTAGCAGCAGAAAGCACTGAATTCGACTCCATGAAGTATTCTCTGTTGTTTTGATAAGAATAGTATGGTGGAAAATTAATCATAAGGGAAAAATAAATCCTAAAACAAGCAGCATCTCCATTGAACGGGTCAATTCAAGAGGCATATACAAATGAAATTAAACGAAATGATGATTGTAGTAAGCCAATTATGACCAGGAACGATTTTAAGACAACTTTGGCAGCAGAAGGCACTAAATTCAATTCAATAAAGTAATCTTTGTTGTTTTGATAGGGACAACATAGTGTAAATTAATCATAGGACCAATATGGTGGAAATTGATCATATGGGCAGAAATCCTAAAAAGACCAACATTTTCATTGAACGGGTCAATTTAGCAGGCATATACAAATGAGATTAAACCAAAATATCCAAAGGAATCAATGTGTATTGCATACCATAATTAAGAATATTTTCAGCGGACAACATGGAATTTCAAGAATATTATAAAGATCTGACAACCACCGCAAAGGTTTCAACAATGTAGCACCATGCATAGGATACCATGTATATGGTATTATATTTTCAAACCATAAAAAGCTGGCAAACAGTTGTAACTACAAGCTGTTTCTTCAAGACTCTGCGCTTCCTAATAAATATCATCCGCTAGTGGGACGACAAGACATTGTGGTGTACATATATGTGAGATATAAATGCTGGGAAAAACAAGGGGTGAATTAGTATTTTAAAAATTCATAATAATAATAATTTATTTATTTATTTTATTTTATTTTTATTTATTTATTTTTATTTTTTATATTTTGATGATGATGATGAAGATGGTTAACGTTCGCTGAGACTAAATAATGATCTATCGGACCTAAAAAGACAAATTATTTATTTTGATTTAAGATTTTATTCCTATGCTCAAAAAGCTTGGAGAGAAGCCTCCCGAGTTCACTATAATTTTGGCATTGTAAAAGGCTAGGAAGGTCAGTATTGTAACAAAGGTTGTGAAATTGAGATCTAATGTGGTTGTATGCAGGGCACTCTAAGAGGAAGTGGTTTTCATCCTCGATGCTCCTATTCTCACAAATATGGCAGATCCTTTCCATCCATGGCGTTTTAGGAACTGCCCAACGGCCAGTTTCACTATGTAGCTCATGAGAATTCGTTCTAATCTTTGCTATATTAATTTTCTTCTTTGAGCTAGTTAAAATAGAGAGATACTTTTGATCTTCAAGGGTGGGGTTGATGACCTTCTTATAATAACTTAATGACTTTTATATTTATTTTAATTTTTTAATTTTTTATTTAATTTTTTATTTAATTATTTATTTATTTTATTTTATTTTTATTATTTATTTATTTTTATTTTATTTATTTATTTTATTTTATTTTTATTTTTTTAATTTTTAATTTTATTTTTAATTTTTATTTTTTTAATTTTTAATTATTTTTAATTTTATTTTTTAATTTTAATTTATTTATTTTAATTTTATTATTTTATTTTATTTATTTATTATTTTATTTTATTATTATTATTATTATTAATTATTATTTATTTATTTTATTTTTATTTTTATTTTTATTTATTTTATTTATTATTTATTATTTTTATTATTATTTTTATTATTATTATTATTATTATTATTTATTTGTTTTTTTTTTTTATTTTTTTATTTTTTCTGAAATATGTACGCGACTTTATTGAACCCTTTTCATGTATGTACGTGACTGTTGTAAAAGAAACTAGCGTATGCTTAGTAAACTTGTAAAACAACTAATTCTTTATCTTTTAAACTTAAACCATAATGTGAGATATTTATTAGGCATTTGATAAGCAATAAGCAAGTGCAGTAAGAACATAATAAAGTATCGCACATAAGCGACACACATGAACACCAGGATTAAGGTGGAAACCCAATGTGGGAGACAACCACCGCTGCTATTGTCTCAGTCTTCAAACTTATTAATATCAAAAAATTCTTCCATTCTTGTACTGGTGTAGACTCATGCTAGTACGTAGGCACTCACCTACTAAAGGCTACAACCTTCACTCGTTTTCAAGATCCTACTGGAAGGGAGCTTCAACCCCCTGATCTGATTCCCAACTACTACTGGCAGGAAGCTTCAACTTCCTCAATGAAGGCTCTAACACTCAACAACATCTGTGGACCACGTTTCATAAATTTTTACACTGGATCCACTTGTTTCAATACATCACAACTTGTAGATCAACTGAAGCAAACACCAACTTAATTCAAACAGAACAGTGAGATCAATGTAACCAGAACACAGGGCTGAACTCAGAATATTGTATCAACACATAGAATAAACTGCAACCCTGATCATTCATATGCCAACATGTATATGTTACTTCACTTAAGAAAATCTACATGTATACACTCTTTTATGTAGAGCAACCTGCGTACATATCTCAATATACTAAAAACTTGTAATTCTGAATTAGAGACAGATTTGACCAAAGTTATTCTAAAATATTCTGTTAGCTTATAGAACCCTCATACAGTTAGCAACATCAATAATTTTTTCAACCAATCAACATGTAATTAAATTTAACTTCGTCATTCATTTAGTTCTAGTTCAGACATTATCACTCAACCCAGATCAACATGAGGAAATCATTGACAGACAGTAGCGATACAACAACACTGATAAGGATGATTAGTCATTTATGAAAAAAACCCTTCCTTTATGTATGCAACTTTGAAGAAATGGACCCGCATGTATATGCGACTTAATCGAGACCAACCTGCTTACATATTTGCAAATTTTGAACTAAAATTGCACAACTCTTCAGAACTTTAGAAATACCTAGATCATGATATTCAGAGATAAAAACATGCATCAATACTTAGATCTAGTCAATTCATGAGCAGATCATACAATGGAAAGTCATTTCAGGTCTCATGATCCTAATCCATCATTGTATTCATCAGTGCATAATTATTTCAGATCTATGTGTCAACTATGGCCCTTACAATGCAAATATACTACATATTGAAGTATTCATAAGAAACCCTTCCACATGAACACTTACCACTTTGATCTACACCTCCTTATATAGTTAGAGCCTTAGCTAATACCCTGAGTCAAAACTACACTAGTGCTTGTGGTAATCTTAGACGGGATCAAGTAACCGTTACTGCGTTCAATATTGTGGGCTAATACCATGGTAAGGACCCTTCTTATTCTTAAATTAGTGCACCAACATGTACACAAATTTTCTTCTTTGTATCTGCGTGTATATGCGACTTGGCCTTGACGAACCCATGTATAGATCTTTAAATATTCAGCTTTATCAAACTTCTGATTCTGATCTATAAACCTTTGTCCCATCATTCTATTATTTCGTTCCATCATTCTTTCACCTCTAAACTGACCTGTGGATTCATCTAGTTACCATATACTTGTTCTGTTATAGGTGAATTGCCATTAAGGACAACACATGCATCATAACAATCTCCCCCTTTGGACTTGATGGAAACCATGTTGGTGTTGATCACCTCAATTTGTAGAAACATGCTAGATACATCAAATAATTGTTATTCAAACACCAAGATACTCTCCCCCTTTGACATCAAGGGAAAAGGGCAGACCAGATCTCTTCCTTTTGATTTGATTTGCACTATATTTTCCATGCTCCCCATGAGCACATGATGAATCTTCAGAAAGGTTTTCAAATGAAGAACATGACCCTATAACTCAATTAATTATGACCTTCCTATCACCAAGAACTCATATTACATCAGTCGCCCAAATAAGTGGGGATACATATTTGACTCAACCACCCAACCAAGTGGGATTAAATTTTTTACACTACCATCCAACCAAGTGGGATTACATATTTTACATGACCTCAAAATTCCATACATGAATGAATATGACAATTATTACATCATATGTCTCCACATGATCTTTACATCAAATGACAAATATGAAATTAATAATTGAGACCAAAATATATTAATAGTAGCATAATTCAACAACCATAATGCCAACAATGCATTATATTCTCCAAGGCTAATGCTCCCCCTCAATCTGTGCTACCTGTTCATTGTCAACAACTCATTCATAAAAGCATCTTCATCAAATGAAAAAAACATAAATGAATACCATATCAACAGACTATATCCATCAACACTAGACCAAGAAAAATCAAATCAAAGCTATTAGTAGCATGTCAGAGGCTGATCTTGAGTGTGTCCCACTGTTTTTCTATCAGAGAAAAACATACACAACTATCTGCAATGAAACTTGCGTATATACGTGACTATACTTCATGAAACCTATGTACAAAAAGAAACCTTCTGAATTTTCACATGTAGAATGATAAGACTAGATTAACAATAAAATGAGGCAGAGACAACTCCCAGTTTATGTCTGAGATATTCAAATGCTTCTTTGGGAAGAGGTTTAGTGAATATATCAATAACTTTTTCTTTGGAGGGAACATACTCCAATTTAACCTTTTTCTCAAGCACTTTTTCTCATAGAAAGTAATACTTAATTGGGATATGCTTGGCCTTGGATTGCATAACATGATTTTTTGAAATCCTAATAGCACCTGTATTATCAAATAGGATGGAGATGGGTGGAGAAAATTTGATTTGTATATCTTGTAGTGTTTGCATCATCCAGAGAAGTTGTGTGCAACAATGTGCAACAACCACATATTATTCTTCCGCTGTAGATAAGGCAATGGAAGTTTGTTTCTTACTGGACCAAGATACCAATCAGGGCCCCATGTAAAATGCACCTCCACTAGTGATTTTCTGGTCATCAACATTTATAGCCCTATCCGCATCTGTGTATGCATGAAGGGTAAGATCTGCATCTTTAGGATACCATAGACCAAATTCTTGTGTTTCTTGGAGATATTTGAATATTCTCTTTACTGCCTGAAGATGTGATTACTTTGGATTGGCTTGGAAACATCCAACAATCCCAATTGCATGCATGATATCTGGTCTAGTACTTGTTATATAAATCAGACTTCCAATCATAGACTTGTACTCTGGTTGGTTTATTGCGGGAGAATTGTTATTAGAACTGAGGCTACATCCTGTCATCATGTGAGTACATGCAAGTTTGCAATCTTCCATCCCATACGTCTTCAGAATCTGTTTGAGATATTTTATTTGTGAGAGAAAGATGCCATATTTTTCTTGTTGCACTTGTAGACCAAGAAAATAGGTTAGTTCCCCAAGTAAATACATTTCAAATTCTTGCTACATAACAGAAGCAAAGTTTTGACTCATAGATTCTTCATTACTGCCAAAGATGATATCATCAACATAAACAACAATAATTAGTAGTTTATCATCCTCAATTTTTGTGTACAAGTTGTTGTCTGTGGATCGTCTTGTGAAACCTTGTTGTTGAAGATATTTTTCAAGATGATAGTACCACCCCCACGGAGGTTGTTTTAGCCCATATAAAGCCTTTTTGAGTTTGCATACAAGGTTTTCATCATTCCCCAAAATGAATCCTTCTAGTTGTTCAATATATACTTCTTCTTCTAGATCTCCATTAAGGAAAGAAGATTTTACATCCATTTGATAAACTTTGAAATGTCGAAAACTTGAAAATGCAAGAAACATTCTTATGGCTTCAAGTCTGGCTACTGGTGAAAATGTTTCTTCAAAGTCTATACCTTCTTGTTGAGCATAACCTTTACAAATAAGTCTAGCTTTGTTCCTAATGACCTCTCCATTTTCATTCAACTTATTTTTGAATATCCATTTTGTCCCAATAACATTTTTATCATGAGGCCTTGGAATCAATTGCCAAGTATCATTCTTTTCAGTTTGTTCAAGTTCTTCGTCCATGGCCTTAACCCAACATTCATCTTTACTAGCTTCATTTACATTTTGTGTTTAAGTGGTGGATAATAAAGCTAGATAACTAGTAGATCCTACAAGGGTTCTTCTTGTTTGTACGCCAGCTTCCTTTTCTCCTAGAATTTGAGTTTATGGATGATTCTTTTGAACATACCTAGATGGAGCCTTTTCTTTGTCTGATGTGTCTTCTTCTACTAATTCATTAGTTTCTTCTTCTATATCATTGTGATTTGATGTGGGAAAGCATTGATCATCATCATCCTCTTTTGCTAATGTTACATTTTTGGGTCTGTGCATGCTTCGTCAATCACAACATCAATGCATTCAACAATTTTTCGAAGTCTCTTGTTGTAACTTTTGTATCCTTTTCTTCGAGATGAGTAACCAAGAAGTATTACTCCATATTCTCTAGCTTCAAACTTACCAAGCTTTTCATCATCATTTTTTATGAAACATTTGCTTCAAAAAACTTTAAAATGCTTTACAGTGGGAGGCTTACCATACCAAAGTTCATACGAAGTTTTATCACTATTCACACGAACATGAGCCTTGTTGAGAATATTTACTGTGGTATGTGCAGCTTCACCCCAGAAGGTGTCAGGAGTTCCAAACTCATCAAGCATAGCATGAGCCATTTGTTGAACAGTTCTATTCATTCTTTCTGCCATGCCATTTTTTTGAGGAGTTCTAGCTACAAAAAATGTCCTTTTATGCCATTTTGTTGATAGAAATCAAAGAATTCATCTGATATGTATTCTCCTCCTCGGTCATATCTGAGACATTTTATTTTTAGATCTAATTCATTTTCAACTAATGCTTTGAAGACTTTAAATTTATCAAATGCTTCATCTTTGTGTTTCAATAAACCGATCCAACACATTCTAGAAAAGTCATCAATGAATAAGATATAGTATTGTTCTCCACGAGGTGAATTTTTCCTTATTGGTCCACACAAATCAGTATGTATAAGTTCAAGAGGCTTACTTGTTGATCCTTCTTTGGCATTGAATTGAACTCTGGTTTTCTTACCGAATTGACATGACTTACATATGGTACTTTCTAGTAGGGTGATGTTGGGTAGATCACGAACAACTTTGAGCCTGCTTGATTTGCTTATTTGAGAGAAGATTAGATGTCCCAACCTTCTGTGCCATAACCAATTTTCCTCTGCCTTACCTAGGTAACATTGTTATTGTCCACATTTCAATATATACAAATTGCTTGGGGTTCTTGTTCCTTTTATTATGGTCTTTCATATGTCAAGTTCAGAACCACACATTCTTTTGATCGGAATACCACCTCATTTCCTTGGTCCCACATTTGGATAAAACTCAACAAGTTATGCTTTAATCCATCAACATACATAACATTACCAACTTTAATTTTTTCTTTTAGGAAAATATAACCTTTACGCTTAATGACAATAGGTGAGTCATTTCTAACAGTGACATTTTTTTCTTTCTCTGAAGCATTGTATGAAATAAGTTTATCTTTATCATTTGTCATGTGTTTTGAGCATCCTCTATCAATGTACCATTGATTTTCTTATCCTTATGCAAACAATGCTATGCCACAAATTTCAGGCTGTAACTCCAGTTTCTATACCTTAGAATTTGTTGATATTTTCTCTTGCATTCAAATTCTTCATGTACACACTTATTGCAAAATGAGCATTAAATTTCATCTTGAAGAGGTGAGAAGTTATTATAAGTGTTATTCTTGAATCTTATCTCATTCATTTGTTTTCTTGCTTCTCTAGTCATGATGGTTTTGTATGCAACACCTTGAGCAACCTTATGACCAAAATTATGACATGAGAAACATTGTCCATTAAAGAAGAAATTTTTGTGAACATAGAATCTTCTAGTGTTGTTTACCTTTTGACTGATGCTTCTCTTGTTGTTCATCCTTGGATTAGAGTGAACATGATTTACCTGTGGAATGCCTTTATTCTTTTGTTGAGGGCTGAAACTTTGCTGACTGGTTTTTAGTGCATTTAGATAGCTTTCGGTGGTGGTTGAATACTTTTATGTTTGAGATGTTTCTCCATTGTATCCAAGACCTATCTTCATAAGAGGATATCATTGTACCTTGATAATTTCATCTAAGGTTTCAGATCCTTTAGCAAATCTAAGATTCAGAGTTTTTATTTTCTCAAGTTCTTTCTTAGACTTACTAATTCACATTCTAACTTCTCATTATTCTTTTCCTTTTATATGAGTTTATGCTTCAATGTATCTATGTCTACTTTGTTTTATTCCAAGCAAATTTTGAGTTGAGTAATTTCTTCAAAGAAATCTTTTTCCTGTAAAGCACCCACAAATTTTTCATTAGAATCATTAGTAATTTTCTCAAAATCCATGAGTAATTTAAGATCTTGATCAGGTTCTCTTTGTTCACTATTTAAAAAGCCATCACTATCGTCATGAGTATAATAAATTCTTCTATTGTCAAACCGTCTCATATTACCTTTTTTAGTATCCTTCCCTTTGTCATGGTTGTCTTTATGAGGAAATTTAGCAGCATAGTGACCAACTCTACCACAAGAAAAAAATTTGAAGGGAAGCTTACCTCTGAACCTTCCAGTGCCCAGTTTAAGTTTCTTTACAAAATTCACCTGATCTTATTCTGATATATATCCCGATTCCTTTTGTTACTCCTTTTCTTTTCCTTTTGCAGATGCTTTAAATGCGGCTTCTCTGACTTCTGAGGGACCTTCTTTCCTCATTTCAAAAGCAGTCAAGATCCCGTGAAGTTGAACAATAGTAAGAGTCTACAAATCCTTCTTCTCTTCAATGGAAGACACTTTTGACTCGAATTTAGGAGTTAGAGATATTAGGATTTTCTCTAATAAAGTGGTGTCCTTTATTTCTTCACCCAATTTTTTCATGCGATTTACAATCTCATCTATGCGTAAAAAGAAACTAGCAATACTTTCATAGTTATGCATTCTAAGAGTTTCATATTGAATTATGAGAGTTTGGAGTTTAGCATTTTTTACCTTGGTATCACCTTCATAACTTTGAATGATTTTGTCCCATATTTCTTATGTTGTGTTTAACTTCATAACTTTAACAAATTTTGATTCTGTCAGACTACCCAATAATGCATTGACAACTTTGGCATTGGTTTCATACATCTTCTTTTCTGTTGCATATGTGGGAAGTGCGGCTAGATATTGGTAACATCCTGCCACAATTTCCCAAACATTTGCTCCAAGGTCCTGAAGATAGGATCTAGTTCTTGTCTTCCAATATATTAAACTATTTTCATTGAAGAGTGGTGGTCTGATAGACGTTGCTTCGTCTTGATTTCTCATCTTGGGAGATCTTCCTTCAAGCGATCCAACTTCTTTTGAAGGACTTGCTTTGCTACCAATTGTTGGGAAAAATACTGAGAGGGGTGGTGAATCAGTATTTTAAAAACTCACAATAATATTTTTTTGTTTTGAAATATGTACACGACTTTACTAAACCCAACTCACGTATGTATGCGACCGTTGTAAAAGAAACTAGTGTATGCTTAGTAAATTTGTAAAACAACTAATTCTTTATCTGTTAAACTTAAACTAGAATGTAGGAGATTTGTCAGGCATTTGATAAGTAGTAAGTAGGTGCAGTAAGAATAGAATAAAGTATCACACATAAGCAACACACAAGAAGACGAGGATTTAAGGTGGAAACCCAATGTGGGAGAAAACCACCGCTGCTGTTGTCTCAGTCTTCAAACTTATTAATATCAAAAACTTCTTACATTCTTGTACTGGTGCAGACTCATGCTAGTACGCAGACACCCACCTGCTAAAGGCTACAACCTTCACTCATTCTCCAACTCCTACTAGAAGGGAGCTCTAACCCCCTAATTTGATTACCAGCTACTACTGGTAGGAAGCTTTGACTTCCTCACTGAAGGCTCCAACCCTCAGCAACATCCGTGGACCACGTTTCATAAATTTTCACACTAGATCCACCTGCTTTAATACATCACAACTTGTAGATCAACTGAAGCAAACACCAACTTAATTCAAACAGAATAGTGATATCACTGTAACCAGAACACAAAATTGAACTCAGAATACTGCATCAACACATAGAATCAATTGCAACCCTAATCATTCATATGCCAACATGTATACGCTACTTCACTTAAGGAAACCTGCGTGTATATGCACTTTTCTGTAGAGAAACCTGCGTACAGATCTCATTATAATAAAAAATTGTAATTCAGAATCAAACAGAGAGTTGATCGAAGTTATTCTGAAATATTTTGTTAGCTTACAGAGCCCTCATATAGTTAGCATCATCAATAATCTTTTCAACCAATCAACATGTAACCAAACTAAACTTCATCACTCAATCAGTTCTACTTTAGACATTATTGGTCAACCTAGATCAACATGAGGACATCATTGACAAATGTTAGAGATACAAAAACACTCTTCAGGTTGATCAGTCATTTATGAACATAAACCCTTATTTTATGTACGTGACTTTGAAGAAATGAACCCACGTGTATACGCGACTTATCCGAGACCAACCTGCGTACATATATGCAAATTTGGACCTAAAATTGTGCAGCTCTTCAGAACTTTAGAAAGACCCAGATCATAATATTTAGAGATAAAAACATGCGTCAATACTTAGATCTAATTAATCCATGAGCATATCATACAATGCAAAGTCATTTCAAGTCTCATGATCTTGATCCATTATTGTATCCATCGGTGCATAATTATTTCAGATTTAAGTGTCAACTATGGCCCTTACAATGTAAATATATTTCAAATTGAAGTATTCATCAAAATCCTTTTCACTTGCACACTTAGCACTTTGATCTTCACCTCCTTCTATAGTTAGAGCCTTAGCCAATACCATGAGTGAAAACTACACTAGTGTCAGTGGTAATGTTGGATGGGATCAAGTAACTGTTACTGCGCTCAATATTGTGGGCTAATACCAAAGTAAGGACCCTTGGTATTCTTAAATTAGTGCACTAACATGTATATGACCTTACTTCTTTATACCTGTGTGTATACACGACTTGGCCTTGACGAACCCACGTATAGATATTCAAATATTCACCTTTATCAAACTTATGATTCTAATCTGTAAACCTTTGTCCCATCATTTTGTTATTCTATTCCATCACTCTGTCACCTCTGATTTGACCTATGGATTCATTTAGTTACTATATACTTGTTATGTTAAACTGAGTTTCCATCAAGGACAACACATGCATCATAACAATAAATGTGGTCATATCGTACACGCATGTCACCTGTAGAGGAAAATGGTAGACTAAACACTGAGGTTAACTGATTCAAAAGAAAGGCCTATCGACCTAAATATATATATATATATATATATATAATTTTTTTTTTTTTAATAGTTTAACTAATTTGGTAAATCGATTTCATTTAAATTGACCTTTTACTGAAATTGTTATATAAAATACAATTTAATAAATTTTTTAAGAAATTGTTATATATAGTATTTATATTACCAATTAATATTTTTTTACAACGATTTATTTTGATTATAAATTGTTTAATAGTGTTTTAAAAAATTTCATACTCGGTGTAGAATAGATGGTGATGGGGTGTACAGTTAAGTCACTTCGTGATGTGATGGTCACTGGTTCGAAATTTCGTGGGCAAAAATCCAGTCATGTTAAGAGCTGGTGCGGCCTACGTTGGGTGCGATCCCCGGGTGATTTTGATGGCTTAGATGCCCCTGGGTCATGGTTTATCAAGCCATAGGTCAAGCCTGATGTAATCTCTGATGAACTCAAACCACTCACAAAAAAATATGTTTTAAAAATTTATTTGGAAATTAAAAAAAAAAATTATGAATATTTAAAAGAGGAAATAATGATTTTGAAGTTATTTAAAATTGAAGTTGAAATTTATTTATGAAATTTCAAATTCAAAAACATTATTGTTAATTAAATTAAGTTGTAATTTTTCGTAAAAATTTACAATGGAAATTTATAAATGCAAATTTTAATTAATAAAAAAAAATACTTAATAAAGTAATAAATTGAGTGACTCTAATAATTTAGTATATGTATTACTTTCTAAGAAATCATAAATCTCTACTTAAAAAGGGATACTTTCTCATAAAATAAGAAGTCTTATATATCAATTTGATGTCTAATTTAGAAATAAACTTAAAATTAAATTATCATCATTATCATAGTAACCAACATAGATCCATCTTAACCCCAGATCTATCAAGTGTCGAGAGGAATCAAATCTCTCAAAGTGCAAATCTCTTTTTTGAGTGCAAAATTTGAGGAAATGTTTGCACCTTGAGAGATTCGATCCCTCTTGGTGCTTGAAAGATCTGGGGTTAAGATGGATTTAGTCTGGTTTCATTCGTGTGTAGTCATACAAAATTTGTTGAGAATCTAATTATTTTGGTCATTTTAAATATGCTAAATATGTCTAAGATTAATTTGGTCAATTTCATTTTAAATTTGCTTAGTTACCTCTGTTTGTTGAGATGAGAGAGACTGTCAATAACTTGAACGATGAAAAATGATGAAATAAAATTTTTGAGTGCAAAGTGACAATGTAGCAATGTTGAATGATAGAAAATGTGAATAATAAGAATATAGTCAATTACAAACAATCTTCATTGCGATCAATTTGAAACTGTTTTCTCCTACTGTTCTTATTGTCACACCTATCAGTTTTGTCGTTTTCTCATATCTATCATATGAAAAGGGCAATTGAAATCATAGACCATTCAAATATTTAACTCGAGATACTATAGTAAACATCATACCTTGTTTCTGTATTCAAGCTTCTGTGATCCATAACGAATTAAACAAAGTCTTTCGGTAGGAATCACATGAGAGAGTTTTTTGGCCAATGTGTTTTGAACCAACAAGTATGGTTCATCATCAAGACCATATGAAGAGGCAGACCATGGAAAAGGCTTAAATAGAAAGCAATGTAGAGAAATAATTTCAAGTAACGGCTATATTTGAACAATAATGTTTAAATTATAATATTAATTTATTAATATATTAAAAACAAATATTATTAAGTAACGACTATATTAAACGGCTAGTTTTTGAAAAATATATTTAAATAATGATATTATTTCATTAATTTATTAAAAATATTAATAGGTAACGACTATATTAAATGATTAGTTTTTGAAAAATAATATTTAAATTAATTTATTAAAGCCAATTATTACTAGTTCTTGAAAAATAATATTTTAATAATGATATTAGTTTATTAATTTATTAAAATATTAATATGTAACAACTATATTAAACGACTAGTTTTTGAAAAAATATTTAAATAATGATATTACTTCATTAATTTGTTAAAACTATTAATAGCTAACAACTATATTAAACGACTAGTTTTTGAAAATAATATTTAAATTAATAGTTTTAACAAATTAACCCAAGTCGTTGCTAAGGTTAGTCATTTTCATCATCGTAAATTGAGAGAGGCCCTAGAAATTGAAAAAATACCCAATAATTTGAACAGATATGATGGTTGGAATATTAGTAGAAGTTGGGTCCCTGTGTTGTCCTCCTTTTTTTTTTCTATGTTGGTATCCACATCATTTTTATAGTATTTATTGTTGATTTATTTTTCATTAGAGTTTATTCTTCTCTATTTAAGCCTTTAACATGGTCTGCCTCTTTATCTTATCCTGATGATGAACCACACTTGTTGGTTCGAAACGCGTTGGCCAAAAAATCCTCTCATGTGATTTCTACCGAAAGACTTTGTTTAAATCATACCTTGTCTCTGTTGCTCTCCAATATTAATAGTAGTTTTATCCAAAGTCAATCATTGTGACTTATGGAGTCTTAAACCCCAAATAATTTTCAATGGTAGTTATTTTCAATTATCACATTTGATTGCAAAGTGATTAACAATGTTGAATGATGGAAAATGGGAATAATAAGAATGTAGCCAATTAGAAATAAATTATAGTTTTAGGAAGCAAACATTTCGGGTAAGTGAACATTTTATTTAGGATGAAAATTCAAGTATTGTATTTATGGTTGAATTACCATAACGCATAATTCAATGCATGTCATGAATAATTTTTATATGCTTACACTGAGAGAGAGTATGTATGTTTTGGGGGTGAGAAGGAGAGACAAGGGAGATATATATATAGATGGAGGGGGGGAGAGAGGGAAGAGGAGAGAGGTAAGGACAAGGAGGGGCGAAGAGATATATATATGGAGAGAGAAGTGTTAGAGTGAGAGAGAAAGGGAGGAGAGAGGGAGGGAAAAACAGAGGGATATATATATTGTAGAAATTCTCACTGTAGATCAATCTGATTATGCAATATAACTAAAGCAAAATACTTAATCTACTTCTACAATCAAACTTGTGGAAGCTTAATCAATATGAGTAAGATCAAATGGAACACATATAACCAAAAGAAGAAACAATACACATGAAATATAGAAGAATACTCCGGGGAAAGCCTCAGCTAAAAACCCCGCTATCTGTATTATCATAAAAGTGGAAATATCTCAGTATTCCACACAGCTTTAGCTCTCACAACTATCCAGCTCTCAGTACAATCCCTCACTGCTGCTCATAGACAGAATAGACAGCTCATATGCCTTTCCTCTGCCCTCCAAGCCTCCTATTTCCTTGCCCAGTTTTCCCTGGGTGCTCTAGCTGTAATCTTGTGTGACACTGATTTCACACACTGCTCCAACACACTGTAAAACTGCCGCAAATCTCTAGGAATTAATTCCTTCAGCATGCAAGAGATTTTCTTATAGGAAAATTCTTGCAACTGATAGTACACTGTCTCTGCCTTTAATCTCAATTGGGTCTTTGTCTTCACTGGCATGCATGAGTTATTTATGAGAGTATATTCAGTTATCTGGAGTACACTAGTTTCATGCATGCATGCATTAACTGACTGAACTCACAATTAGTTCCACAAACTATTTGCAACTTATATAACTGGACTTAACTCAGTTAACTGAGCTAACTAATTACAAATCAAATACAACTCATCCTCATCTCCTTAATTAAGGGATAATCTCCTCAATCAAAGGGATAACTGTTGCATGACTTCACAAAAACTTCTAACTTGAATTTCTCCAACCAAATAACTCAATATGAATTAATTAATTATTTTTCAAGCAGCTAGTGAGACTAAATTCGAATTTTAATTCTCAATTTTAATTCAAGGACAAATTAAAATTGGAATATTCTTGCTGCCACATTTCAACACTCCCTCTCAACAAGAAAGGGATTATCTGCCACCCCGGTCCTATCTTTATGGAACTCGAATTTACACTTTAACAATGCCTTAGTCAAAATGTCTGCATCTTGCTCCTCGGTCGAAATATACTGCAACAACATGATCCTCCTCGCCACACAGTATTTGAGATGATGATATTGAATGTCGATGTGCTTGGGCCTGTCACGAAATACTGGATTCTCAGAGAGTTTGATACAACTCTAATTATCGCAATAGATCACTGTTGGATCCATTCTCTGATTAAACAAACCAAATAGAATTTCCCGCATCCAAATGGCCTCACATGCTACCTGACTTGCAGCCATGTATTCAGCCTCTGCTGAGCTGAGTGCAACTAACCTCTGTTTCCTACTGTACCAAGAAACTGCAGCTGACCCAAGGTTGAAAATTCATCTTGATGTGCTCTTCCGATTTGATGGACTCCCTGCCTAATCTGCATTGGGTGAAGCCCTGTAGCTTCACTCCCTCTGTTCGTCTGTACCATAATCCATATTGAGATGTGCCTCTGAGGTATCTCAAAACATGCTTAGCTTCCTTCCAAAACATATTGGTAGGCTGAACCATAGCTTGACTCAGTTGGTTCACCGCATAACACAAATATGGTCATGTGTTCACTAAATACATCAGTGAGCCCACAAGCTGCCGATACACAGTAGCCTTTACTACTTCTCCTGATGCAACATCCTCCTTCCTCCAGTTACCTGCTAGAGGAGTCTGCATGGGCTTGCACTTCTCCATGTGGAATCTCTTGAGTATCTCATTGGCATACTTTCCTTGAGACACAAACACTTCCCCATCATTCTGCCACACTTCCATGTCAAGGAAGTAGTGCATGAGACCCATGTCTTTCATCTCGAACTCTCTTGCAAGGTCCTCCTTGCAAGACATGATCAACTGATCATCACTTGTTAATATCAGATCATCAACATAAAGAACACTGATCAATGGCTTACCTTTCACAATGATGTGAAATAGGTCCACATCCGCTTCACTCTTTGTGAAGCTCAACCTGGTGAAGTAGTTGTCGATCTTCGTGTACCAAGCATGAGGTGCTTGCTTCAGCCCATACAAAGCTCTCTTGAGTTGACACACATGCGACTCACGATCAAAGGTATCAAAACCTTTCGGCTGCTCTATGTACACCTCTTCCTCAATCTTACCATTGAGGAATGCAGTCTTCACATCTATCTGATGGGTCTTCCAACCCATCTGTTCTGATAGTGCCAACGTCGATCTAATAGATGAGTACCTTGCGACAGGAGCAAAACTCTCATCATAGTCGATCCCCTCGACCTGTGAGAAACCACGGGCAACAAATCTTACCTTATGTTTCTCCACACTACCATTAGCAGCGTGCTTTACCTTGTAAAGCCAACATGAACTCATAACTGACTTGTTCTCCGGTCTTGGAACCACATCCCAAACACTGTTCCGAACTATGGAGTCATACTTCTCCACCATAGCATCAACCCAAATCAGCTGCTGCACTGCTTCCTCAATGGAAGATGGCTCGGTCTCAACACATTTCCCAACAAGGGCCATGTATCCAGTGTAACTATCAGATTACCTCCTCTGTCTGCGCTGAGAATATGGTTCTCTCACATTCTCTCTTGCATCCGACAACAATCTGTCAGCTTCTCTTGTGCGCTTCCCTCCCTCTCTGGAAGACTCCGTTTGAGTGGATGTCTCCACTCCTGGAACCTCTGCATGTGGCTGATTCAAATCAGTCTGAGGCTCCTCCTCCTTAGGAACCAACAGTTCCTCTACATCCTGTAGTTAGAGCTCCCTCTCAAGGGAAACTTGCATGGCCTTCTTCTCATCAAACTTTAGAGCTTTGCGTACCACTTTCCTCCAACTAGTAGGAAAGTACACCCAATAGTTATGAGGTGTATGAGTGTTCCCCACAAGTATTCCCAACTCTGTTGTTGGCTCAAGTTTCTTCCAAGAATCCTTGGTCACATGGCAAAATACCGATGAGCCAAAGATCCTAAAGTGACTCACATCTGGTGTCTTCCTGGAGAAAGCTTCTTCTGGTGTCTTCATCCCAAGTATACGATGCGGGCTTCTATTATGCAAATAGACCGTTGTGTTGCATGCCTCATCCCATAAATGAAGTGGTAGGACTTGGTCATGCAGCATCGCCCGAGCTGCCCCCTCAATCGTTCTGTTCTTCCTCTGTTGTGGGTTATGAGGTGCCGTTAATTCCCGTTTAATTCCTTTCGCTGCACAGAAGTCCTTAAACTCTTGAGAGACATACTCTCCACCATTGTTTCTTCTCAAGGCCTTGATCTTCTTCCCTGATTCTTTCTCAACCAAAGCTTTGAACTCACAAAACTTTGAGAAGGTTTGATCCTTCTTCTGCATGAAATAAATACAGCATTTACGAGAGAAATCATCAATGAAAATATCATAATACCTTTGCTTCGTGGTGGATGCTGTCGGGAATGCTCCACACACATCAGTATGAACTCGCTCTAAGATCGCCTCAGCTTGACTGTCTCGATCATGTAAGGAAGACTTGGCGTACTTTCCCAAGGTACAACCTTTGCATGTGTTCACTTCCTCAAGTTTACCTTTGGGAAGTCCAATAGATATCTGCTACATTATCTTCAAGGCCCCATGATGCAAGTGGCCCAACTGTCTATGCCATAACTTGCTGATGTCTTGGCTTTGCACCAATTCTTCTTTCGAACTCAATGCAGCACAATCATCTGCTTCTAGTTTGTAGAGATTCTTCACTCGAATCCAAATCCTCTTGTTCTGACCCGTGGCTATGTGTCTCAGGAACGCCTTTCCTTTACTGAAGACAACATAATAGCCTCTATCTTCAAACATCGCGACAGATACCAAGTTCTTCATCAGTCCAGGCACATAATTCACATCTGTCAAGGTGAGAGGAGCTCTATGCTACCTCTGAAAAGTAACCGTGCCCACTCCTAAAACACTATACTTCCCATCGTCACCCATCTCTATGCGCATATTGAGGTCTTTCTCCTCCAAGGTACTGAACAAACTCTTATCGCCGGTCATGTGGAATGAGGCTCCACTGTCAAGATAGAAGACACAACCCACCATTGATGAAACCATACATGCGATGAGGGTAAAATCCAATTCAAACTGGGAAGCTAATGCCTCACCTTCTGATCCCTTTGAGGATCGCTTCTTGGATTTCTTCAATGGACAATTAGTTGCATAATGACCCACCTCATGACAATTAAAGCATCTCACTTTAGATTTGTCAATCTTCTTCCCTCCATGAGAAGAATTCGATTTAGAATGGGAAGCCTTCCCTTTCCCTTTCCTTGCCTTACTTGCTAACGATATATTTTCTTCATCATCATGCTTAGATGAAGAACCATCTCTGGTGCTCCTCTTGATCTCCTCCTGCATCAGATCTGACCACAGTCGTTCCCAATCTGGTAGTTTATCTCTTCCATTCACAGATTCTTGGTAGCTATGCCAGCTCTTTGGAAGACTGAGGAGAGCAAGACTCACCATGTCAGCTGTAGTTATTCCTACACTACCAAGCTCATCTTTGCAGGTGGTAAGCTTGTTCAGATATGTAGAAATAGTATCTCCCTTTTCCATCTTAATTTTCCAAAGCTTATCGTTGAGTGCCAGTTTCCTCTGGTCACTGTTGTTCTGATAGAGGTTCTTCAATGTCTTCCACATCGAGAACGAAGTCTCCTTCCCATGGAGACTCGAGACAATATGTTATCGAACTCCCTCCAGAAGAATCCTTCTCACCTTTGCCACACATTTCTTCCATTCAACCAATTCTTGGACATTAGCTGCTGCTGGCTTAGTGATTTCTTGATCAATGAAATCCTTCAAACCATTGTCTTCTAATACCGCTTCCATGCAATTCTTCCATTCTATGTAATTCGAGTTGCCATCTAGAGCATACTCGAGTCTCAAGCCATTGAATGCCATTGGTGAACTTAGAGGTATGATAAGAATTCGATTTTATTCCTCAAACCAAGAACTTCAAACTTCGAATTTCCCTTCTTCATTATATTGTTCACAACCTTGATCACCTTTGCTCTGATACGATGTAGAAATTCTCACTGTAGATCAATCTGATTATGTAATATAAATAAAGTAAAATATTTTATCTACTTCTACAATCAAACTTGCAGAAGCTTAATCAATTTGAGCAAGATCAAATGGAACACATATAACCAGAAGAGGAAACAATACACATGAAACACAGAAGAATACTCTGGGGAAAGCCTCAGCTAAAAACCCCGCTATCTGTATTATCATACAAGTGGAAATATCTCAGGATTACACACAACTTTAGCTCTCACAACTATCCAGCTCTCAGTACAATCCCTCACTGTTGCTCATAGACAAAATAAACAGCTCATATGCCTTTCCTCTGCCCTCCAAGCCTCCTATTTCCTTGCGCAGTTTTCCCTGGGTGCTCCAGCTGTAACCTTGTGTGACACTGATCTCACACACTACTCCAACACACTGTAAAACTGTGCAAATCTCAAGGAATTAATTCCTTCTACATGCAAGAGATTTTCTTATAGGAAAATTCTTGCAACTGATAGTACACTATCCCTACCTTTAATCTCAACTGGGTATTTGTCTGCACTGACATGCATGAGTTATTTATGAGAGAATATTTAGTTATCTCGAGTACCCTAGTTTCATGCATGCATGCATTAATTGACTGAACTCACAATTAGTTCCACAAACTGTTTGGAACTAATTTAACTGGACTTAACTCAGTTAACTGAGCTAACTAATTACAACTCAAATACAACTCACCCTTATCTCCTTAATTAAGGGATAATCTCCTCAATCAAAGGGATAACTACTGCATGACTTCACAAAAACTTCTAGCTTGAATTTATCCAACTAATTAACTCAATATGAATAAATTAATTATTTTTCAAGCTGCTGGTGAGACTAAATTCGAATTTGAATTCAAGGACAAATTAAAATTGAAATATTCTTGTTGCCACATTTCAACACACACACACACACATATATGTGGAGAGAGAGTGTGTATGTTTTGGGCGTGAGATAAAGAGATAAATAAGGAGAGACAATGGGACATAGAGATAGATATGTAGGGGGAAGAGATGTGCTTACACTGAAATCAACATACACTATTAATCTAATTACTTTGAAATTAATATACATCATACATATAGTTGCATCAAATTAGAAATCATTATCTACACTAAAATCAATGCATCTAGTGCAAACAATCAACTAGGATTAGAAACCAACATCTACACTAAAATCAATGAATCTAGTGCAACCAATCAAATAAGATTATAAATCAATATCTACACTAAAACCAATGCCCCAAGTTCAAGCAATCAAATAGGAGTAGAAATCAACATCTACACTGAAAACAATGCATCTAGTGTAAGGTATTAAATAGGATTAGAAATTGATATCTACATTGAAATCAATGCATCTTCTATAAAGTATTACAGAGAATTAGAAATCGAAATCTACATTGAAATCAATGCATCTAGTGCAAGCGATCAAATACGATTAGAAATCAATATCTACATTGAAACCAATGCATCCAATACAAGAAATCAAATAGGAGTAGAAATCAACATCTACATTGAAATCAATGCATCTAGTGTAAGGTATTAGATAGGATTAGAAATCAACGTCTAAACTGAAATCAATGCATCTAGTGCAAGAGATCAAATAGGATTAGAAATAAACAACTACACTGAAATAAATACATCTATTTTATTAAAAAACCAAAATATCCATGACTTTCTATATCTAACTTCTGTGTCTATATTTGTTTTTGTGTGTCTCTTTCTTCTTCCCTCCCTCTCTACCTTCCATTCTATTTCTATCTCCTTCCCTCTCTCCTTCTCTCTCCCCCTCCCTCTCTCCCTTGTATCTCTCTCTCCACCTCTCCCTCCCTTTCTCTATCTTTCTCTTCTTCCCTCTCTTCCGCTACCATCTATATCTATACGTCCCTCCATCACTCCTTATTTGTCTCTCTATCTCAGCCCCCTAAACACATGTCACACACACACACTCTCTCTCTCTCATCATCCCTCCCTCTCTTTGTCTCTCTCTTATTCCCTCTCAACCCCTCCATCTATACATCTATCTCAATCTATCTCTCCTTCTTTATCTCTCTATATCAACCTGTAAACGTACACACTCTCTCTCCATATTTATCTATCTATCTATCTCTCCCTCTTCCTCTCCATATCTCTCTCTCCCCCCCCCCCCCCCTCCCCCCCCCCCCCCCCCCCCTCTTTCTCTCTTCTTCCCTCTCCGCCCCCTCCACCTATATCTCTATGTCCCATTGTCTTTCTATCTCAGCCCTCAAACATACACACTCTCTCTCCATATCAATCTATTTATCTCTCTCTCTCTCCCTCCCTCTTCCTCTCTCGCTCTCTCTCTCTCACTCTCCCTCTCTCTCTCTTCCATTTCTCTCTCCATATATATCTCTCTTCCTCCCCCCTCTTTTCTTCTCTCTCATGCCCTCCTTCCCCCCTCCATCTATATCTTGATCTACCCTTGTCTCTCCTTCTCACCCCCAAAATATACACACTCTCTCTCAATATATATCTCTCTCTCCCTCTCTCTCCCTCTCCCCCTCTCTCTCTCTCTCTCTCTCCCTCTCCCCCTCACCGTCTCTCCATCTCTCCCTTGTCACTCCCTCTCCCTTTCCACCTTTCTCTCTTTATGCATTTCTTCTCCTTCCAACTCCATCTCTTTCTCCCCCTCTCTCTCTCCTCTCTCTCAAGTCCTCTCTCTCCCTTTCTCCCCCACCTCCCCCTGTCTCTCCCCCCATCACACACACTATCTCTCTCCACCCTCCAACTCTATCACTATCTCCCTCCCTCTCTCCTTCTCATTCTCTCGCTCTCCCCGCCTTCATATAAATGTCTCCATGTCTCTCTCTTCACCTTCTTTGCCAATATCTATCCTCTCCCTTTCTCTCTCTTCCCTTGTCTCCTCTCTTCCTCATTCCATATTCATCTCTCCCTTGTCACTCCCTCTCTCTATCCACCTCTATCTCTTAATGTCTTTGTCCTTCCCTCCCTCTCTTTCCCCCTCCAAATCCATCTCTCTCCCTCCCTCTTTCCTCGTCTCTTTCTTTCTTCCTTTCTCTCCCTATCTCTACCACCTCTATGTCTCTCTCCCCCACTCAATTCCCCCTCCATCTCACTCTCTCTCAAATATGATCCCATTGTATTGTATTTGAGAAAGTATTGAAATACTCTGCTTGGGGTAGCTCAATTGGCACTGGCCATGGAAATAAAGTCTCACCGAACCAGATGCCTTGGGTTCAAATCTTCTACTATCCCCCCAATCGGGGTGAGAAGTTGGACATGATGAAGATATAGTCCTACCAATCTTACAAAAAAAAAGGTATCTAAATAAAATAAAACATAATTGGTAGTAAAATAATAAACCTATGTTTTGGATCAATCATGTCAAATAAAATACAATAGTAAAAAGCTTAAAATAATCATGCACTATATTTCCTCTATCATTGTTAGTCACTTTGTTGTCTCTCTTCCTTGGATCCTTGGTTAAGATGCATCTATCCTGGTTCTTTATAATATTATTTATATTATATGAATTTCAAATATGTATTTATAAAATTATTCTCATTTTTAATTTATTAAAACCTTGATTTAATCTCCTTGGGAATACTTTTAGTAGTTGTGAGGATGGAGGGTTTAGACATACCTCAAAAGTAATTATAATTTTATTTTATTTTATTTTAGATTATTTTTTTTTTTATTATATAAAATTAAATTAAAATAAAGTATTTATAAAATATTTTAATTTTGAAATAAGTTATGATTTTTGAGTATGTGGTATTGATAAGCCATGGTATTGTAACAAAATAATTAAAATCCTAGATCCATAATACAGTAATCAAAAACCTAGATGGACCATGGTATTAGCCCATGGTATTATGATTTTCTTCCCTTTTCTTCCTCTCTCCCTACGTCTCTCTATCTTTCTTTGCCTAGATGGCCCATTGTCTTAGCCCATGATATTATGATTTTCTTCCCTTTTCTTCCTCTCTCCCTCCTATCTCTCTATCTTTCTCTTCTGGGTACTGGCCCATGGTATTGTAAAAAAGCCTATTTAGAAGTTAATAATATCCATGGAAAAATATTCATGATTACAAATATGTTATACTGTAAATATTGAATTTAAAAAAGATCTAACATCTCATATCTCACACCTAACATCTCAATATTGAGTTTTTATTAGCTTATTAATTAAAGTAAAAGATGACTATGAAATCATTATTTTAATTTATATGGTTAATTAGATGTTAATTTATAAGTATTATTTATATATTATGTATTTAATGTGGTATGTATATTATATTTTCTTTTATCTAAAAACTTGTTCCTAATTTTATTAATAAAAAACAAAATTACAATATAAAGAATTTGAATTTAAAAAATATCTAACATCTCATATCTCACATCTAACATCTCACGTCTCATATCTCACACCTACACATCTACCCTATCCACATCTAATGCCTACACATCTACCCTATCCACATCTAATACCCACATATCTACCTTATACTGGGTTGTAATATCTCACATCTCATATCTCATGCCTACACATCTTCCCTATCCACATCTAATGCCTACACATCTACCCTACTAGGTTGTAGAGCGTCTCCCGGTGCACTAAAAAGTGTTTCAAACGATTATAAATTCAATTTTTCTATAATTTATCACTTCTAAATTTTGTATTTTAATCAAATCAACTTGAGTGAGTTAAAGGTCCACACATATGTTATATAATTAAGTAATGAATATATGTGTAACTAATTACCTAATTCAAAGTCCACATATAATCTAAAAATATTTTTTTTCTATACGGTTCACGAACCCCACCGATCAAGAGAATTGAACTTATAACCTCTCAATGGAAAAATAATTTTAATGATTGAAGACACTAACAATTGAACTAAGGCTTAAGGCTTATAATTTAAATCTAATATGTTAATGTCAATTAATTATTTGTTAAGTTATTGTTTTAGCCTTTTAATAATTACACTATTGTTTAGTGATTGATATGAAGATTTACTATTTAAATAATAAGGTTTAATTATCCTAAAATTTAATATATTTAACAATATTATGTCAAATTAAAGTTTTTTGTTTTTTGTTTTTTGTTTTTGTTTTTGTTTTGTTTTTTTTTTTTTTTTTTTTTGTTTTTGTTTTTTGTTTTTGTTTTTGTTTTTGTTTTTGATTTGTTTTTTGTTTTGTTTTGTTTTGTTTTTGTTTTGTTGTTGTTGTTGTTGTTGTTGTTGTTGTTGTTGTTGTGTTTTTTTTTTTGAATAAGTCTACTCCTATTATTGATACAAAAATTTTACAACGAGGCGGTAGCATCAAGAGGTCTAGCCTGGAAAATGGCTTTCTCGCATGACAAATTTGGAAAATAATTCACTGAAATAAGCATCAGACTGCCTAGATCTAGGACTATTACTGGAGCCTTTAAACTGGAACCACCTTGACAAAATGTAGACTGTGTGGAGTTCCAAAACTGCTTAACAGAGGTGATACTATTGACTCGAACTGTTAACATAGACAGAGACCAACTGAGCTAAGACAGAAAACAACTGAGCATTTCCTTTGAATAGACACAATAATTTCAAAAAGAACGACAACCTGATCAAGCATCATGAGCAGTGGAGGGGGATTCTTCCACAATTGGACAGCCGAAACTTGAGAGGTCATCCTCATCAGAGGGAAGACCCTCTTCTTTTGGTGGACTCCCATCACCTGGAAGATTTGAACGCGCCACAGCAGGCTTAACCTGGAAAGCAGAACTCTTTGGGACTTCACACTGCTGGCACTGATTCTGAGAGGTGCTTGGAAAATCTTCCACCCCCGGCTTCGGTGTAGCATGTGGAGTTGCCGAAACCATGCCTGCTGCGCCCTCACTTAACTGAATCGTGACTATGGCTATGAAAGAATGATTGCTTAGCGTGCAGGGAATTTGAAAGCGGGCCGAGTGCTCATGAGTATGATGGGGGCTCGATGTTGCGACCCGTTGTCCCCTGCCACGACCACACCCATGTCTGGGAGCAGGATGACTCTCAAAAGAAGAGCCAGGGAATGTATCCGCGGAAGAGGATGAGGCATGGCGCAAGGGACGACCACGAACTCCACCCCTGCGGCAACCCATTCTTTGTCGCAGGATAGTCATGTTTCCCAGAGAATAAAGCGCAGGACAGACAACAATGCTATGCTGAACAGGGGAGACAGGAAGGGGGAGATTTAACAAGATTGTCGGAGAATTGAGAGAGCGAGAAGGTATACTGTTATAGACATTTTTGTGCCTCGCGACATGGAGCATGAAATGTCAATAATTACAGGGATCCTCAGTCCCTAAACATGTTGTTCTTACCCCTAAAAGAGCAAGGTCATCAAACAACAGCACTTCCAATCAGTTCTCCACCTGAAAACACTTCAAAACAGGCTATTTTTGGATCATGTCAGCTGCTCCACTGAGCATCTGTGCTGGAATGCAACTGCTCCTCCTTGTACCTGCACTGGAAGTCAAATCTAACGAAGGCTACCTGCGCTGGGCGAGATTGGCCAAGTGGCACAGTCATTCTGCAAGGTGTCAACTGCCCAGGAAGCTTCCAAATTGACACTTGGTTCATGAGATTCGCCCTGTGATGAGTAAGAGGTACTTGATCACCATGTGTAAGCAAGGATCTCCAAGTGGACTCAAGAACTGAAGATTAACTGAAGAGGGAGAGGACACTAGTCAGCTCTATTCCAGCCTCAAGCTGACTCATCCTCTCTTCTTCTCTCCTATATATAGAGCTCTTCTATGAGGTCTAAGGAGGCTGGAATTTTGTGTAAAGCAAGGAGGTGCTGTTGGTTTACAGCTAGAGCTATTGGGTGATTGTTTTACTAGAGGTGAAGAGGAGAGTTCTTGCTGCTGGGGAGGTGCTGCTGGATTGGAGCCATCAATGGTTGTAACCTTCTCAGAACCCTGTTACTTCTATCAATAAAGTTTTGCATGTTCTCCTATATACTTGTATTGCATTGATGTATTGTATTTACTTGTATATTTGATTCACTCTAATCCATGCATCAGTTATGAGTACATGTATCTTGTAGTTTCCTCTCTTGTTTTGTGCAGGATCTGTGTGTAGCTGGACCGGAAAAGAGAGCAAGGAGCTGGGAACAAGAGACAAAGAGAGAGGATAAGGATCGACTAAGCGAAAGACACCAGGTTGGTTAATCTTTTCTTCCTTCTCTCTGTACTTTCATAAAGGAAAATATCAAAGCTTTACTTTCAGTTGTTGCTAAAGACTGTCACCTTTAGAGTAGGGATAGGGTCATCCGAATCGGATACTTTTCCCCACAACAAACTGGCGACTCCGCTGGGGAGCCTAGTATCTTGTTGGTGTTTGTAGTATTTTGCTATTCATTTCTTGAAGAAAAGAGTACCAAATCGAAAAGCTTTTGACTATATCAAAAGCGAAGTAGAGGGACTGTTACTCTTGCTCATTTGCTGAGCAAATTCAAGATTTGAAGAGCTTATCTACAAAAGAATCTTTACTCTTTGTGATAGATCTTCATCCTCTTGATCATCCCTTAGCCTGTACTTGACCTATAGCTTTTTATTTCAGCAAAAACAGTGCATTTTTGAGCTTTTTATGACCCGGAAAACTTTGTAGACGCAACTCTCGTGTCCCAGAGCAGGCTGTCCACAGGCAGTCTGCATTACAGCGTAGGTGCTCCCTTCGGGAATTGCGCTGAGAATCAAACTGACAGACCAGAGCCTGCGCTGGACCTGTTAGCCCGTGTCTTCCAGAGGTTTTCCACTGTGTCTTAGCCCTGTTTTCACTGATTTTTGCTGATTGCTTGCCGGTCATTGTACTTGCTGTAAACCATTCTCCTTGACATTATTCCGCCTTAGTTGTGTGATGAAACTGTGAATGTTCTTTCAGTATTTCTTGTTTCAGTTACAGTTTCCCATTGTGAAAAGCGAACCAGTATAGCTGTGGCCTCTTAGATCCTGAACTGTAAAAGTGTCTTTGTGATCTTATGAGCTAGTTTTATTAATGTTCATGGTTGTTTGAGTTTGTTTGTTTTTCATTTTATGGTTTGGATCTATACATTTCCTGTGTTTAAACAAGTCGATCATAAGGTGTCTTTTTGATTTTGGACAAGCTTGTTTATTTCTACTTGAAATTAGATTCAAAATTATACAAAAGTTTCCTTTCTGTCTTACATCAACATTAAGGATAACGAAAAGAAATACATGCATTGTGCATTTTGCATTTGACTGTGTGCTTGACGATTTAGGAAAATGTGCATTTTAGTGTGTGTTCTATGATCTGTGGAAAAAGTTGTGTCTTTCTTTTCCCTCAGTAGATTAAGGTTTTCAAAGTTGAAAGATTGAAAAGATTTGCTTCTCATCTTAGATTGCATATAGGAAGTTGTATATATACATCTCGTGGCGACCCTGAAAGGCAAACTGTTAAGCAAGATCAACATTAAAATAAACCCAATTTACATAACAACGCTTTGTAACATAACGCAAACATCTAGAGGTCTAGGTAGAGACGTGTTCCGGCGTCGTTAAACATAGTGACTATCGATCTCTACGAAGGTGGGTGATTCCTCCTGAGAGTCGGTGGCACTAACACGGACTTGTGCTCCCACGTACCGTCGCGTATATTGGGAGACCCCTATAGGTTTTTATCCTTTATCCTTAGGAAACCGTGTCGGCCGCCCTACTGATCGCGATGCAGTGAACACAGCATTCACGAAGATCGACCACCCGTACCGTAAAACGTATTCTGTGGTTTCGCGAAAGGTTTGGCACACCCTCTGCCTAGATCTCCAGAGAAGTTTCTTTTGGCCTTTCTCAAACTCTATAACTGAAAAAGTCCAACCGAGCATTTGTCACTTCGGGCTCGTTAAAACATCGAAGGCGACTAGAGTCATCTTTAGTTTTTTCTCGACTCTTAAAACATGAAAAAGCAAGTTTGTGTCTAAAAGCGTCGTTAATAAAATTTATTTTAAGCGGAACATAATCACCTGTTATTCCCACGTTGATCTTTCAGTTGAAAAGTATGGAGCCCACCAACCAAGGAAGTAACCTTGGCGGAAGTCCAAATCCCTTCTCCTCTTGGGGAGATGTTGGTGCGCCTCATATGGCAACATTGTCACTTCCAGGATTGACAATTGGCCTACCTGTATGGCTCTTTTCGACTAATGTAGTCCAGATCGCCACTAATCCTAAGCAGTCGAATCAACAGTCAGAACAATCTAGAACTACCCACCAGCCTTCCACTTCTTACGATACTTCCTCTGATCCTTCATCTTCGCAAGGTAGAGCTGGCAAAAGTCAGCCTCCCAAGGAGAAGAAGGAAAAGAAGAATAGAGAAAAGAAGCAGAAGGAGCCTCTGGCGAAGGCGACTGGGGGCAAGCAGAAGAAAGCTGACAAAAACCCACACACTGCACCGACCGAGCCTAAATCGCCATGTGTCATTTGCAAAGGGATCCACTTCCATCGTGATTGTCCTTGTATTCCCCGGATACTAAGGGACTGGTCCCCAAGGTTGCACAATCCGGTAGCATCAACCTCTGGTGGTCATGTTGATTGCAATCCGTCAACTAACGAGAGTGAAGGACGAAGAAGGAGACCAAGATCACCCTGTCTATTGTGTGAAGGCAATCATGCTATCCACAAATGTCCATTCTTAGATGAGGCCAAGAGAGTTTTGGAAGATTGCCCGGTTTCACCGTTGCGACTTCCTCCTGGATATCAAAAACTCGCGCCTAATCCCTCGATAGTTGAAAATCCAGTTGACCCGCTCAAGTGGTCAGCTGAAGTGTCGGTCATTGAGAATGAACCTACTGAATCTAGACCAGATGAAAGTCTAAAGGTCGAAACGGCAGTTGACCCGGTTCTTCCTTCAGAGGTTCTATCGTCCAATGAATCCGTCATTGAAGACCCATCTTCAAATGACACCGTCGCCGAAGAGTCATCTTCATGCGACACCCTCACTGAAGAGAATAAGGATGACACCATCCAGGTTCTTTTCATCAGCACCGACTCCGATGAGCATCAGGGCAATGCGCCCATTCCTTTATCGCAGGAAGGAACATCATCAGAGTCATATCCGGCCGTATATTCGATCCCACCACCAAGCAACCTGGTTGTATCTTTTGATTGGAATCAACTAGGCAGACTCCGGTTACCAGCCAGTATACCATTCAGAATCATTGTCCAGATCTATAGAATGATTATGGCTGGTACTATCATTGATGAAGGGGCGTCTGTGAGTATCCTTTCCTCTATTGCTTAGAAAGCACTGGGTTCCCCGGCGCTTTTACCTGAGTTGAGAAATCTCTCAGGTTTTGATAAAGGAACCAGTCGACCATTAGGGATCCTCCCCAATGTACCTGTTACATTGAAAGGGAAGACCGTCGAGATGAACGTGTTGGTCGTCCAAGGACCCTTGGATTATAACCTACTCCTTGGACGCGACTATATTTATTGCATGGGAGCGATAGTCTCCTCACTCTTTAGAGTAATGTGTTTTCCACACGAAGGAAGGATGGTCAAGCTCGTAGACCAACTTTCATTTCCGGGATCTCGCATCGCAAATAGTCAAATACCAATCCTAAATGGTCTGTTTTCTCGAGATACGCCTCCACCCCCGGTCCTCCTTCCCGATGAGTGCGAGTGATTCGGAAAGAAAGGTTAGGACCCAGGGGGCATGCACCCTGGTCTGCTTCGGGCAGAAGAAACCCCGGGTATAAGGAAGAATTTCCGCAGAAGAATATGACTAGTCCGTACCCCGTCCGTAGAAGGAAGTGGGGTTGTTCTGGAATAATAATCTTTTGTTAAAGTTATGTGCTTGACAAAGGAGTCATTCACCTTTGTCTAAAAAAGTGGGCAATGCCCAAGTAGGAATTCCCTTATTGCGACAAGTATTAAACATCTTTGAATTCAAGCCTCGCCCATCGAAACATATGTTTTGAAGGATAAGCAGGGGCAGCCTACAAAGAAGGGGACTATATTGTTGTGACAGAGGGTAACCATCTTTGGACAACCCAATGATAGACACCGCCGAAGAAAGAGATTGATTTGCGGCAGCAAATAGAACCCTCTTCGGATAATAAGAAAGAGGCAAACCTCGTTGATAAAGGGGCAGCCCCGAAATTCTATCCTATACCTGGGGGCATGCAAACTTTTGGAATGCAAGCAAGGGGCGACTATTTATTTTTTAAATTTTTAGGTCCTCCCTTTAAACCTGTAGGTCTAACCCTTTAAACTCGTAGGATTAGCCGTTTCTGACCTTGCATGAAGAAAGCCTGTGGGGCAAAGGTAAAATTTGCCAAAATTGGAGCATAGCTTTGTGAGATAAAGCTCCTTAAAAAATAGTTATCTCATAGGAGGCGTTCTTATTATGACTGGTATATCGAGCAGTTTTAGCACATAGTTCATGCTCGTTAAAAAATAAAAGCAAGATCCGAGCAGTTTTAACGCGGTCTTCATGCTCGTTAAAAAATAAATAAAAGCAGTGAGCAATGTTCCCTCCAGAGTTTAAGCTCATTTTTATCTAAAAAAAGAACCTACCCCGGTAAATAACCTTTTGAGATTGTAAATTCATCAGCCATAAGAACCTTGATCGTGTTTTCATCCATCACCTCCACTGTTCATTTGGCCGATCATTCACTTCCATTTGTGTGTTTACCTCTTTTGAGAAATAGCTGCAAAGAGTGATTTCACCTAGCCATCCTCGTGACACTGCCGTGATTGGAAAATTCCAACCTGTACCTGGAATCTGCTGCTATCCCTGTTTATCACTCGTTCCTCAAAAGACGAGTCTTCTTTGAGCTCTTTTCACTGACTCATAAAAAATGAAAAGTTTGCCGAGTTTTGGCCTTCCATCTCGTTAAATAACCGGAACGCTATCCCTCCTCTAAATTTTAATCTTTTTGGACCTGAGGGATTATTGCACAAAAGGATCGAGCGCTTGTCTCGTTCGGCTCGTTAAAAGTACCGAACAGCCATCCCTTCTGTATTGTTTTATACTTTTTCGGACTTAAGGGATTAGCTGACGAAAAAGGAATTATGGAGTTAACTTTCTGTACCTTTTCAGACTCTCTAAAAATGAAAAGGACCAAGTTTTCCTTGTCGTTAGACTCGTTAAAATGATTAAATAGCGACAAACTTGTCTTTAGACGAGAACGAGTTTCCCTATCGCTAGGCTCGTTAAATCATAGCGATGGGCTTGCCCGAAGGGCAAGTTATAGAACAAGCATATGTTATCCTCCTCAAGCTTGACAAAAATAAAGAGGTACTGGTCAGAAATGACTGGGGAAAAATTGGGAGAACATCAAAGTTTAATGGTAGCAAGTCACTCTTGAACATGACACTTTTCCTCCGTGCCACATCGGGTTGGGTTGTTTCATTCACCGGTCTCATCGCCATGGTCCTCGCCAAACCATCCACATTTGGGGTAATGCTACCGATCCATCGCATCAGTGTCGTTATATGTTCAAGAGGGGTCATTCTAAAAGTGTCAACCGTGTCCCATCCACTGCCATACATTATCCTTCATCCATTCATGATCGCCACCCTGAATCATATGTCACAGTTTGTTTTCACCTCCACTAAAATCATTAACTCCGTTCCGTGTCATTGATGTGGGATTCATTAAGGCCCTCTTTTGACGGATCGCTTCTTGTCGACTTCAGCTCATTATCCAAGAAGTTGATCTAGGAACACCCCCATCAGTACTTTGAAGCTTGCATGCCTCAATGGCAAGTTTCTCACTTCCGGCGACAGGTATACATCAATGACCTTCGACCAGAAGATTTTGCGTGGCGTTCGACGCCAAGTCCTTTATTCACGCCACGTGAATTGTACTGCAGTACCTTGAGGGTCATCGTCATTATTGGTGATTCCTCTCGCGCTTGTTAACGATTTTCATTATTGACCGGTAATCAAGCGATGTCTTTCCATGTTCGACTTCAGCGAAATTCTCACATGGATCGACTTGTACTTAGAGTGAAGATCGAACGAGTTTGAAGACCCCGGATCTAGTTTCATCCATCCGGGCTGCGATATATATTCAGGAAATATAAAAGCATTTGCCATGTACATCATTGCAGCAGATGATCATCCTATTCAAAGGATGATAATTTCAGCAGAAAATTATCAGTCTACCTTCAGACGATCGTCTGTCATATGTACCAAAAATGTGTTTATAAAAGCTGAGCATGGGAATGCCCGCCTCAGCTAGATCATGAAAATAGAATGAAAAATAATGTATTGTATTGTATTGTATTACAGGGCACCTCCTCAGCACTGGAACAAACTTCGGACCCTCTAGATAAAGCATTTCACCCGATAAACGGCCTCATACTTTAGGGGGCAACTGTTATAGACATTTTTGTGCCTCGCGACATGGAGCATGAAATGTCAATAATTACAGGGATCCTCAGTCCCTAAACATGTTGTTCTTACCCCTAAAAGAGCAAGGTCATCAAACAACAGCACTTCCAATCAGTTCTCCACCTGAAAACACTTCAAAACAGGCTATTTTTGGATCATGTCAGCTGCTCCACTGAGCATCTGCGCTGGAATGCAACTGCTCCTCCTTGTACCTGCGCTGGAAGTCAAATCTAACGAAGGCTACCTGCGCTGGGCGAGATTGGCCAAGTGGCACAGTCATTCTGCAAGGTGTCAACTGCCCAGGAAGCTTCCAAACTGACACTTGGTTCATGAGATTCACCCTGTGATGAGTAAGAGGTACTTGATCACCATGTGTAAGCAAGGATCTCCAAGTGGACTCAAGAACTGAAGATTAACTGAAGAGGGAGAGGACACTAGTCAGCTCTATTCCAGCCTCAAGCTGACTCATCCTCTCTTCTTCTCTCCTATATATAGAGCTCTTCTATGAGGTCTAAGGAGGCTGGAATTTTGTGTAAAGCAAGGAGGTGCTGTTGGTTTACAGCTAGAGCTATTGGGTGATTGTTTTACTAGAGGTGAAGAGGAGAGTTCTTGCTGCTGGGGAGGTGCTGCTGGATTGGAACCATCAATGGTTGTAACCTTCTCAGAACCCTGTTACTTCTATCAATAAAGTTTTGCATGTTCTCCTATATACTTGTATTGCATTGATGTATTGTATTTACTTGTATATTTGATTCACTCTAATCCATGCATCAGTTATGAGTACATGTATCTTGTAGTTTCCTCTCTTGTTTTGTGCAGGATCTGTGTGTAGCTGGACCGGCAAAGAGAGCAAGGAGCTGGGAACAAGAGACAAAGAGAGAGGATAAGGATCGACTAAGTGAAAGACACCAGGTTGGTTAATCTTTTCTTCCTTCTCTCTGTACTTTCATAAAGGAAAATATCAAAGCTTTACTTTCAGTTGTTGCTAAAGACTGTCACCTTTAGAGTAGGGATAGGGTCATCCGAATCGGATACTTTTCCCCACAACATATACAGCTGAGGAGAACGTTGTAGGGGCTGTGGCGATCTAGGAAAACCATCACCGAAGTTACTCCACGAGCCTGAATACCATGGAAACCTGAAACCTCCACCGAACAGAGCATAGCACCTGCGAGGAGGCCTAAAATGCGAGAGAAAGGAACAAAGCTGAAATGGGTGTGCGCCATCGGATTTGAGCAGGGGAACCTGTGTAAAACGTCGAGCCACATTAACGCGGCCTTGAATGAGCTCTCCAGAGTATTGAATACCAACCGCAGGTGAAGCTAGATGGTGCAGGATGTACTCCACGCGCCGACTGCTCCCGTCGCCATCGTCCTGTTATCTGTCCCGATCACCCGCATCCGGGAGGGATAGATCTTGTTGCACCAGAAGAGTGCATTCGTGTTTGAGTTGCTCATCATTAGATCTACTTAGAGGACTAGAGAAGAAAGGGAGTTGTTGATCAGACCCCTGGTTAGCCAGTGTATCTGCTACTTTTGTTTGCAGATTGCCAAACATGTTGGAAAGTAACGCTGCGAGGAGACCTGAGCCAATCTTCAATTTTATCTAATTTGCTTAGGAGCCTCCAACTAGAGGCGATCTTTCTAGCTGATGTGCCTGATTGGATCCAAGAAACTGCTTCAATTAGGATTTGTGAGTCCCCTTCTATCACCAGAGGAAAGAGATTTTCAGTTACAGCTGTGCAGATGCCCTTCCATAAGCCTTCCAGCTCAGTAGCATTGTTGGTATCTCTTCCTATCGAGCCATGATAAATGTGGAGAGCCGTACCCTCAACATTTCTGAAAATACCTCCATATCCAGCCAGCCCCGGATTGCCCTTGGCAGCACCATCGAAATTTAATTTTATGGTCTGGGAGACAGGAGGAGACCAGTGATGGGGGGATTCAGAATGAATGGAGGGATTAAGGGAGGCTTGAGCAGAAAAGGTGATATTCAGATTCCAATTTTCCAGTACTAGGCATTCCTGAGGAGTGGATGGCAGGTCCGAGTTTTGCCAGAGTTTCAGAGCCAGAGTTTCTTGAATATTCTGTTTAAGAAGAAGCCAGAGGGAGTCCAGGGGCGAATGGAGATTTTTAAAGATCCTGTTGTTCCTCTCCTTCCATAGGGTCCAATAGACAAAGCCTGGAATAAGGATCCATAGGGAGTTGAGGACTGGACTTTGGAAGGGTTGCTGAGGCCAATTCCTGATAGTATTTGTGATGTTTCCTACTTGTCTTCCTGATCTTCTGTTGCACAGAGCAATTCTCTCCCATAGTTCTGCAGCTAGCGGACAGGTATCCAAAAGATGCACGATGGTTTCTGGGTGGCGGTTGCAATTGGGACATCTGGAAGGCCCAATGAAACCTCACTTTTGAAGATTATCCCAGGTGAGGATCCGTTGTTTGCTTAATAGCCATAGGAACGTGGAGACTTTTGGCCAAATACTTGGTTGCCAGATCCTGTCCCAAAGCTGATCTTTTACTATCTGCTCTGGATGATAGAGAATTTGGTATGCCTCCTTGGTGGTGAATGTCCCTTTTGGTGTATATCCCCATCGGATTTTGTCCCTTTGATCCGAGAGCTTGATTTTCCTCAGTTTGAGCTCTTGATCAATCTCTTCAAAGGTTTCCTCTTGCCAGTTGGCTTGCCATGTGTCTGCTGATCTCCATTGTTGATAGCCTTGAAGGGAGTGCTGCTGCCAGAATTGATAAACCTGGGTTTGATCACTGTGTTGCATGGTGGCTTGCCATTTGGGTTTGTGGAAGAGAGCAGCAAGTTTGGGGAGCTGCTGCCAGGAGTCTTCCCAAAATCTTGCTGTGGTACCAGAGTGTATTTCCCAAAAACTGTGTGCTTGAATGAAGACACTGTGTTTTCTAGCAGCATTCCAAATTAATGAGCCCGGGATGGTGATGCTTATGCGAATGAGCTCCTCCAGGGGCCTTCCTGGGGCATACTTGGCGTGCCAGATGCGAGCCCAAGGAGAGTGCGGATTGGAGACCCATTTCCACCAGATTCTGGCGCCCATAGTGTTGTTGCTGTGGAGGGGATCCCTTAGACCAATTCCGCCAGCTGACTTTGGTAAGCAGACCTCAGTCCATTTGACGAGCGCCCATTTTCTGTTGAGACCTGAGGAGCCCCATAAAAAATTTCTTTGGAGATTGCGAATTCTCTTCAGAACCCATTTGGGAGCTGCCAATGTGGAGAATAAATACAAGGGCATGGCTTGAAGAACGGATTTGATAAGTATGAGCCTGCTGGCGATATTAAGAGAGTGGAAGGTCCAGGAGGAAAGCCTGGATTCTATCTTGTCAAGGAGAGTTCTCCAGGAGGCATGCTTGATGGCTGAGATTATCAGGGGAGCACCAAGGTATTTCGAGGGAAGCGTAGCTATAGGGTACCCCAAGATCCTGGCTATATTCTTTTGAGTAAGACTGGGAGTATTGAAGAAGAAGAGCTGGGATTTGGCAGCATTGATGGAGGTGCCTGAGGCTTCGGAGAAGAGATTAAGAAGGTCAAGGAGGGCTGAAGCCTCATGAACAGATGGATGGCCAAAGAGCATAGTGTCATCAACAAACTGTTGGTGAGAGAGGGGAGAAAGTCCATGGAGAGAAATGCCCTTTAGAGAGTGAGAGGAGATAGCAGAGTGAAGGAGACGACTGAGACCTTCGGCCATGAGCACAAAGAGGAACGGAGAGAGAGGGTCACCTTGGCGAATACCTCGGGAGGGTCGGAAAGGCAAGGAGGGGGAGCCATTCAGAAGGATGGAATAACTGGGGGAGGTAATCAGATTCATGAGCCAACGCATCCAGGTAGCGTTGAAGCCAAAAGCTAGAAGGGACCAACCGAGTTTATCGAATGATTTGGAAAGATCAAGCTTAAGAATCATACCTAGCTTTTTTAGAACCTTGAGCGAATGAATCACTTCATGTGAAAGTATGATGCCATCCAGAATCTGGCACCCTTCAACATACCCTGTCTGCTCTGGAGAGATGAGGAGAGGGAGGAGAGGTTTTAGCCTGTTTTCCATTATTTTTGAGATGAGTTTGTAGATTACGTTACAGAGAGAAATGGGCCTGTATTTATCTGGAGTGCTGGAATATTCCACCTTAGGCACAAGTGCTATGAAGGTGGAATTGAGAGAGGGGAGGATCTAGTGCATCGATCTTGCCTCTTCTACAAGTTCCCATACCTCTGTTTTGATGTGCTCCCAAAAGGCGTGGAAAAAATTGGCTGTAAAGCCATCAGGTCCTGGCGCTTTGCCGTCTTTTAATTGGGCTAGCGCATCCTCCACTTCCTGCATTGATATTGGCAGGAGCAACGTTTTGTTGTGGTCCTCCGTGATGATCTTTGGTATATGCTGCGTAATAGATTGTATTGCCGGTGTTCTGCTACCTGGGGGCTCTTTCAGGATGTCCTGAAAGTACTCTTTGAATTCTTGTTCCATTTCTTCATGCGCTTCCAGTCGTTCTCCTTGCTTATTGTTGATGAAGGCGATGTGATTGTGCATTCTCCTTTGAACTGTGGTTCTGTGAAAGAATTTGGTGTTTTTCTCTCCATCCTTGAGCCATCTGACCCTGGATTTTTGGTGCCACAATGTTTCTTCTTGCTTCCATCGAGTTTCAATCTTGGTTAGGAGTGACTTCTCCTGTAGCGCATAGTCTTCGGTTCTGCCCTCATAGATAATGCGCTATTGCAGAGTGTTCATTTGCTCCTCCAACAACTTCTGATGGTCGAAAATATTTCCAAACTGGGTACGATTCCAGGATTTGATCGCTTGTTTGAGAAATTTTAACTTTTGCTGAAACTGGTACATTTTGGCTCCTTCTGGGGGATTGAAAGATTTCCAGGCATCGAGTACCACATCTTTAAAGTTAGGATGTGAAAACCAAAATGCTTCAAAGCGAAATGGTCTATTGCTCCTGACACCCGGTCGTGACCATTGTAATAAGATGGGCCAGTGATCGGAGCCTGCCTGAGGCAAGATGGAGGCGTGAAAGTCTCCCCCCATGTGAATAGCGTTGTCCGACATGAGAAATCGGTCCAGTCTGGAAGCAATTTGTTGTGAACCCCGTCTTTTATTGGTCCATGTAAAAATGCCGTTGGATGTCTGAAGGTCCATCAATTGATTCCGGTGAATGAAGTCTTTGAGGCTGTTGCTATCTTCATCCAGTCTCGAGCGTCCGCCAGACTTTTCCTCCAGAGAGGTAATGATATTAAAATCACCCCCACATATCCAGAAGGGAAAGCATCTGTTAGCGTTGAGTTCAGAAATAGTTTCAAGCAGATCCAGTTTTTTCTGTAATTCTTGCGGAAAATACACATTGGATAGATGACCATGGCTATTTGTTCCAATAAGGTGGAAGGTGGATTGTATGAAGAAATGGGAGGCATGAAAGTCATGAAGGTAGAGTTCTTGAGGATTCCATATGATTGCGAGCCCTCCAGAAGCTCCAGAGGCGTCCACGGAGACTGACCTGCACCCTGGCCAGGCTTTATTTAGTATTTTTTCCAGAACTGTACTATTGCATTTTGTTTCTTGAAGGTAGATTATAGAAGGCCTATCTTGCTGAATCATTTTTTTGATCATCCTGTGTTTTGCAGGGCTATTGAGCCCTCGCACATTCCATGAGACGAGCTTCATGGGGAACTATGGGGAAGAGCTTTGTAGAACTTGGTCAGCTTGGGGAATCTACCAGAATCCACCAGCATTTCTCCAAGGATGATAGTCCTCTGCAAATCTGTCTTACGTCCGCGCTTCTTTGTCTCCTTCAAGATTTTTTTCCCATCCCAATGACTGCCTGCCTGAATGCCTAGATATTTGTTGTGCTGTGCTCTGGTTAACACTTCTTCTAGCCTTTCTATCTCACGAGTATGTATATTGCTGTATTCCTTCTGTCTACATGCTGCTTCCAGCTTAAGTATGTCCAGACCTACCAGATCCACACTTTCTGGTTCCTCCTCCATATGAATCGGTGTATTCTGTTCTTCCTCCTTTGAATGTTGTTGCATGCTTAGTGCCAAAGCTGCGTCTAACTCCATGTTGGAGGATGGTGGATCTGTGTCTTTGTCTTTAATTGTATTGGATGTGGAGGCGGGGGTGATGATGGCTTTGGAGTTCTGGAGGGGATCTGAAGACTTGGGCGAATGAGGGGGCGACGAGGGAGATGGATCTGCGAGGGGGATTAAGGGGTTGTCCTCCATGCTATCCGAGGAAGTCAGGATATCAAAACTGTTTCGGGTTGTAGGTTTCTTGAGATTTTCAGGGTCCACAGGGGGTTTCTTAGCATGCCTTCTTCTACTTGGGACTTTTGTAAAACCCTCAGCATCTTTACTTGCCTCCATGACAGGATTTTTGGACTGCAGATTCAGAGGGCAGTCCCTAAAGAGATGGCCATGTTCGTGGCACTTCCTACAGCGAAAGGGAATATGCTCGTAGTCTATAGTTTGAACCCATTCATAATCATCATGAAATAAGCTTACCGAGTCAGTCAGAGCTTTGGCTAGATGCATGTGGACACAGATCCTGGCATATGAGGTGTATCTTCAGCTTTTTGTTTCCTCTGCGACTTTGATGAAGCCCCCTAAGCTGTTGCCGATGTTCTTCAGGGTTTCCTCATTCCAGTATTCCAAGGGAAGAGAGTACATTCGGATCCATACTGGAGCCCAGTTAAAGTCTTCCTTGTCTGGATTGAACCTCTCAACCCAATCACGCAGGTACAGGCCAACAGAGTTAAAGAAGTACGGGCCACCCTCGAAGATACGCATTTTATCCTCCAGACAGTTGAAAGTAGCGGTGAAGAAGCCTTTAGGTCCAAGGTGCAGGGTAACTTGACCTTTTGGCTTCCACTTGGAGGCAATCCAGCCTTGCAAGGCTTTTTCAGTAGGCCAGAAACCTAGAAACTTGCCTATGAGGGCATGATCCCTCATATATTGAATCTCATTGTTGATGCGCTGACTGGGGAGATCTATTTTGATTCTTTCTGCCATTTTGGGGATGCATGTTGCAGAGGATGCTTTGGGTCTTGCCGTGGAGTTGTTCTGGTCAGAGCCTTTGTCTTTAGCTATAGATGGGCTGGTAACGAAGTCGCCTTCAGCATTTGTAACTTGATCATTTTCCTGCTCTGCCAGCGGTTCAGAACCGGAGCTGGCATTTTCCTCTGCGTTGGTTGACTTGTCAGGATTTGGATTGTAAGGGGGAGAGGGGGCCGTGCCCGCCCCTCCGGAGAGTGGCATCATGGTGTCGTCAGTAGAAGTGCCAGCGTCTGGAGATCGAGAGCGCCTTGGGGGAGAAGGCCAGGAGCGCAGAACCCTAGCTGTGCATGTCGGCTCTGAGCGCAGAACCCTAGCTCAAGCAGTGAAATTTAAAAAAAAACTAGAGTTAACCATCAAATTAAAGTTATATGATTGGAACAATAAAATTTAGATTTCTAAAAATTTAAACATTTAATGTCGAAACTTTTTACTATGATTTTGTAATAACATATTTTTTAATTTCATGTTTTCTAAAATCTAATACTATATTTGTATAAGTTAATGTGTATATTATTTTAGTAAAAATTAACATATTTTTTAATTTCATGTTTTCTAAATAGAGATTTTACTAAAAAAATATTATATTTGTATAAGTTAATGTGTAGATTATTTTAGTAACAATATTTAGATTTTTAAATTATGTAGTAAGGGAAAAAAGTTCAAATACTATTATATAAAAATATTGTATAAAAAATATTATTTAATTATCACTCATTGTCATTTCATAGTTGTATAACTCCTTTTTGAGTCATTAATGAATTTTTTAAAAAGAAGATGACAAATTTTTTTAAAAATAAAATAAAAAATTATATTAAATATTTTAAAGATACAAATAAATTCAATATATACATTTTAATGTCATATTTAATTTAAAAAAATAAATAATAAAATAAAAAATTATATTAAATATTTTAATTCAATATGTACATTTTTAATCTTATATTTAATAGAAAAAATAAATATAGATATTATTATTGATTGAATTTTATTTTTAGAAAGTTATTATTATTATTATTTTTAAATATGCCACAATGTAATTTTTAGTATTGAAATGATAATGTACTTCTAATCAAATACATCTTCTTGTTAAAATAATTATAAAATAGAAAATAATAGGCCATATATTAATTTCTTGTTTGTTAAAATAATTATAAAATAGAAAATAATATGCCATATATTAATTTTTAATATTGAAATGATAATATACTCCTAATCAAATGCATCTTCTTGTTTAAATAATTATAACAATAGAAAATAATAATATAAAAAGTTTTAAGAATAATTGTTTCATAAAATATAATTTATAAAAAAACTAATATTAATTTACTTTAAAAATCCACATTTAAATTGTTGTATTATTTAAATATTATTATTACTAATATATATATATATATAGTTGGGTTGTGTTATATTCTTTCCACGGCTAGCCCACGTAGTTAACTGGGGGTTAGAAGTGGGGCGGAGCCCCCCTTTCGTTGCGCCGATTGCGTAGCGGGGGTTCACAGGGGGTTTGAGGGGGGCGGGTAGCCCTCCTCTATGGGGTCCAAGGCAGTGGTGCCCTGGGGAAATTTTTTTTGGACCCTATATTAGGTTGGGCGAACCTGCCTTTGGTTTTGTGCATGGTTTACGCACATGGTTTTGGACGTGATGGTTTCCGGTCCATGGTTTTGGACGCGATGGTTTTTGTTCCATGGTATTGGATGCTTTGGCATGTATAAATATGTATTGTAACATTAAAAGGAAAGTAATGAAAAATCAAGCTGGTAGTCCTGGTTTTGGGATCCAGGGGAAAATTTCTATGTATATGTGTTTTATGTGTTATGCTCTTACATTGTTTATTTTCTGTGTTTTAGAATTCGTATGCACGTAATTTCTGTATAGGGTTAAAACCTACATTTGGTATCAGAGTTGTTTTGGCTTCAAGCGGACGCCTTTGTTGCTGAGGGGTTTCGCTCGGGCCTGTGGAAGACCCTGTTCAGTGGGAGATCTGCGGGATTGATTCTGGTGGTGAAAGAAGATGGCGAGCAGTGGAAAGATAGAGATCGAGAAATTTAATGGTCAGAGTTTTGAGTTATGGAAACTCAAGATGGAGGATTTGTTGGTGGATAAAGATCAATGGATCATGGTAGATTTGAGTACTAAACCAACGGGAGTGTTCGATGAAGAATGGAAGAAGTTCAATCGGAAGGAAAAGAGAACAATATGATTGTGTGTCTTAGATTCAGTATTGCTGAATGTATCAGGGGAAGCTACGGCTAAGGCTTGTGGGACAAGTTAGGGACTTTGTACCAATCTAAGCCTCTGGTGAATAAACTATTCCTACGGAAAAAGCTGTATAACCTGAGGATGAAAGATGGAGACTCAGTGACAGAGCATTTGAACGCATTTAATACTGTGGTAAGTCAGTTATTATCTGTTGATATTAAAATTTCAGATGAAGATAACTGCATCAGTTTGCTGTGTTCTCTACTAGATTCGTGGGATAGTTTGGTTATTGCAATAGGTAGCAATGCAACTGCCTTGCAGTTTGATGAAATAGTCTCATCCTTGCTGACGGAGGAGATGAGACAGAAAAATATGGAGAGCTAGAATGGTGATGCCTTGTCTGGATGAGGACGGTCCCAAAACAGAAACAAAAATAAGTCATCGAGTGGGAGATATAAATCTAGAGGGAGATCTAAATCTCTAGGAAAACCTATAAAGGTGGTTTGCTAGAAATGCAGAAAGGAAGGGCACTTCGAAAGGGACTATAAATCTAAAGCTTCTGACAAAGGAAAGACATTTGATGATGCTCCTTCCGCAGAGGCAAAAACCACCTTAGATGAAGGTGGGGATGTGTACTTGGCTTTTTCAAGTACACATGTAGATCATGAGGCATGGTTGATTGACTTAGGTGCATCCTTTCACTTCACTCCCCATAGAGAGTGCTTCTGCGAGTATGAGAAATACGATGGTGGTGATGTCTTCTTAGGGGATGATAGGAAGGCTAGAATCGTTGGTCGTGGAAAAGTAAAGTTGAAGTTGCAAGGTGGAAGGGTTAGAACACTTCCGCGTGTTCTGCATATCCCTGCATTGGCCAGAAATCTGATTTCTGTAAGCAAGCTGGATGATGCAGGTGTAAAAATAGTGTTCAAGAAGGATACCTGCAAGATGGTTCGGGAGCAATGGTATTGATGCGGGGAGTTTGGATTGGAACTCTGTACAAGCTGCAAGGTAGCATTGTTGTTGATGGGTGCAATAGTTCTGTGGTTCCTGAAAGTGGAGGCAAAAATCTAGTGGTCTCTGGAGAGAAGATCATGTTGTGGCATCAAAGGCTTGGACATATTGGAGAGAAGGGCCTTTGAATACTTCATGGTAAAGGTATGGTAGAAGGTATGAGTAATAAATCTTTGGATTTTGATTTCTATGAAAATTGTGTATATGGGCGCAGAATCGGGTGAGTTTTCCCTCTATTGGTAAGAGGCCGAAACAGATATTAGAGCTTGTGCACAGTGATGTGTTTGGACATGTGAAGGTTCCATCATTGGGTAACTCTGTGTACTATGTATCATTCATAGATGACTTCTCAACAAATACATGGATATATTTCCTTAAGAAGAAATCTGAAGTTTTTGACAGGTTTAAATAATTTAAGTCTCTGGTGGAAAACCAGACAGAGAAGAAAATAAAGGTGTTGAGGTCAGATAACAGTGGAGGGTTTTGCAGCAAGGAATTTGAAGAATTCTGTAAGAAGTGCGGTATAGCACGATAGAAGACTACTCCATACACACTTGAGAAAAATGGAGTTGTAGAAAGAATGAACAAAACGTTGATGGAAAGGGCAAGAAGCATGCTCAGTGGTGCTGGGTTAGGATAGGAATTCTAGGCAGAGGCGGTGGAGACAGCGTGTTACCTGGTCAACAGATCACCTTCAGCATTGGAGGATAAGACTCCACAAGAGGTATGGAGTGGTAAGAAACCATCTCTTTCACATCTGAGGGTATTTGGATGTGATGCATATGTACATGTTCCAAAGGAGAAAAGAACCAAGTTGGATAGTAAATCTGAAAAGTTATCTTTATTGGGTATAAGGATGGTTTAAAGGGTTATAAACTTTGGAACCCAGTAACAAGGAAATTTGTGTACAGTCAAGATGTGGTGTTCAGAGAGGTGAAAAATGTTATTAAACATGAATTCCCATCAAAGGAACTTGAGAAGATAGATTTTGAGCTAAAGGAGGAAGAATAAGACTCTACAGCAGAAGAGGAATCAGAAGATGAAGAGCCACAAAATCTGGTTGTGAGAAGATCAGTTCGAGAAAGAAGGTAGCCAGAAAGGTAAAGTCCATCTGCTTTCTGTTCAAATTTTGTTTTATCTATTACTGATGATGATCCCAGAACTGTGAAGGAAGCAGTAGATTCAGAGGATGGAAAGCTCTGGAAAGAGGCCATGGTTCATGAAATAGCATCTTTGCACAAAAATGAGGCTTGGGACCTTGTGGAGTTGCCAGCTGGAAGGAAACCCATTGGCAGCAAATGGGTGTTCAAGAAGAAGACAAATGCAGAAGGAAAGGTGGAGAAATACAAAGCTCGGTTAGTAGCAAAAGGTTATTCCCAGGTGCTAGGAATTGATTTTGGTGATATTTTTTCTCCTATTGCCAAGCTAGCTTCTATTAGATTACTTTTATTTGTTGCTACTACTTTTGATTTTGAGGCAGAATAGATGGATGTGAAGACAAAATTTCTTCACGAGGATCTGGAAGAGGAGATCTACATGAAGCAACCTGAAGGCTTTGCGGTGAAGGGTAAGAAAGAACTAGTATGCAAGTTAAAGAAGTCTCTGTATGGGTTAAAACAATCACCAAGGATGTGGTATCATAAATTTAACACATTTATACGGGGACTTGGCTTCAACAGAAGCAAGGCAGATCACTATGTGTATTTTAAATTAATTGGTGACCGTGTTATTTATCTGGTCTTGTATGTGGATGATATGTTGCTGGTTGGAAATGACAAAGAAATTATCCAGGATTTGAAGACCCAATTGTCCTCCAAATTCGACATGAAAGATCTTGGTGCTGCAAACTATATTTTGGGCATGGAAATTAAAAGAGATTGGGAAAAGAGGAAGCTCTGGTTAAATCAGAGGAAGTATGTCGAGACAATACTGCAGAGGCTTAATATAGAGGATAGTAAACTGTGAAGGTTCTTATTCTTGTAGGTGTAAAGTTATCTACTAAACAGTGTCCTAAGACACAAGAAGAGGAAGAGGATATGTCCTGTGTTCCATATGCAAGTGAAGTCAGTAGCCTGATGTGTGCATGGTTTGTACTAGACTAGACATTGCACATGTAGTGGGAGTATTGAGCAAGTTTATGTCAAAACCAGGGAACGAGCATTGGACAATAGTGAAGCGGGTTTTCAGGTATTTGCGTGGCACTAGTGATTATGGTTAGTGTTACCAAGGAAGACCAGGATTGGACAGAGTTTTGGATATGCACGGCTTTGTTGATGTGGACTGGGCTGGAGATCTGGATCATAGAAGATCTACAAGTGGGTATGTGTTTAACCTATTTCGAGGTGTATTCAGTTGGATGAGTAAGAAACAATCTATAGTGGCACTATCAACTACAGAGGCAGAATACATGGCAGCCACTCATGCAAGAAAGGAAGCAGTTTGGTTGCAGAGATTGTGTTCAAGTATGGGGTTAGTACAGGGAGCTATAAGGATAGATTGTGATAGCCAAAGTGCAATTTTCTTGGCAAAGAACCCTGATCACCATTCAAAGACAAAGCACATTGATGTTCAGTATCACTTTGTGAGGGATATGATAGAAGACAAAAAGGTGTTGCTAGTAAAGGTGGACACTTTAAAGAATACTATAGATGCATTGAAAAAATATGAGAGCTCTGAGAAGTTCTCTTGGTGTAGAGAAACAATGGGCATTGCATGGCTAGATAAATTACTAAGCTCTCCTGTGACCCCCTGTGGAAAGAAAACAACAAGTGGGAGCATGTTGGGTTGTGTTATATTCTTTTCATGACTAGCCCACGTAGTTAATCGGGGGGTTAGAGGGGGGCGGAGCCCCCCCTTCGTTGCACCGATTGCGCAGCGGGGGGGTCACAGGGGATTTGAGGGGGCGAGTAGCTCCCCTCTATGGGGTCTGGGCAGCGCCCTGGAGAAATTTATTTTTGGACCCTATATTAGGTTGGGTGGACCTACCTATGGTTTTGTGCATGATTTACGCACATGGTTTTGGACGCGATGGTTTTCGGTCCATGGTTTTGGACGCGATGGTTTTCGGTCCATGGTATTGGATGCTTCGACATGTATAAATATGTATTGTAACATTAAAAGGAAAATAATGAAAAATCAAGCTGGTAGTCCCGGTTTTGGGATCCAAGGGAAAATCTTTGTGTATATGTGTTTTATGTGTTATGCTCTTGCATTGCTTATTTTCTGTGTTTTAGAATTCGTATGCAGGTAATTTCTGTACGGGGTTAAAACCTACATATAAACACCTAAGGCAGTCAAGTGCGGGAGGGGTTATCTATCAATCCGATGAAGAAATAGAGATACAATATGCATGGGTCTTGGGGAGTGCTACTAATAATCAAGCTGAATTTTAGCTTTTTGTCAGGGGTTAGAACTGACTATCTTAAGGAGAATTCGACAGTTAATGGTGTATGGAGACTCTATGATAGTCATTCAATGGCTTTTTAAGCTCAAAGAGAATCCTAATTAGGTTCAATCCTCCATTTTGCAAAGAATAAGATTACAAAAGCAAAAATTTAGACAATTGAGTTCTATCATGCCAAAAGGAACCTAAACACAAAAGAAAATGCATTAGAAAATAAGGGAGTCTCCTTAGAACAAGGGTTATTGACTTAGAATGAAGGAAGTGGTGTGTATAATACTTTATTATGAAAATGAGAAATAAATATCAGAGACTAAGTACATTAATTGTGAGAATTCATTTCCTGATTCATCACATAAGTATTATTGGTTTCGTCGACATTTCAAACCATCATATGTGGTTCATCATCAAGATTCAAAGAAAGATGAATAAAGGGGGAATAAATTGGATGCTGGTTCAACGTCCTCACATCAACCCACAATCATGTTTTTCAAACCTTCAAAATCCCTCTCTTGTGGTTTGGCAACTCCTCATAACTATCAAGATCCAAGCATGTGCTTACACTTGGAATGTCTAGGTGATAGTAAGCATGATATAGGATAGATGGAAGTCTAATTAAAACCATAATAAATGTGGGAGGAAGCTGAGGGATGTTATATACATTAACAAGGAGAGGCATTCACACTCAAAGTACAGAGTTTTAATGGTGAAGGATGAGAATTGCAGTGGCGTTGATCTAGAAAATTAATGTCTAGTTAGGAGAATGTACATTGCAAGTTGGTGCATTGGAGATGGTGACCAAATTTATGGCTTGGTAGGGGCATGAATGTTTGGATATAAGGTTCAATTTCTCACCACCTTCTTAGCTAAAGTTTCGGTCTATTTCTCCAAGGTCACAATAGGAAATGATTTTGTGTGGGTGAAAACATTGAAAGGTTGCCTATCTAAGAAAAGGAAGAATTCATACATCATCTAGACTAACTCAACGCAACGATGGAGTAAATATTATCTTTATTAGGAAGACCAAGGGAAATGGGGGTCATTGAGGATCAAGCCTAGTTAACTCTCTTGAATCAGGAGACTAGCTTGCTACGGACTAAGTCGAATAGACTATAGATGAATATTGACTTTCTTGACCTCTATCTCGTAAGAATTGAATCCTTGATTGGGAATGGTGTAGAAAATTCGACGTGGAAGATGATAGGAGTAAGGCCATGGCTATGAATCATCTCGTGGCCTCATGACAATTGAATAAGGATGCTAAGATGATGAAAGAGATCCAGGTTCCTTCTCCAGTTCAACGAAGGTAATCTGACAAGGACAATGTTGAAGTTAAACTTGAACACAATTTAAACAATGTAGGCTAGTTTACTTCTTGTTTTAAATCATGTATTGCAAATATTTTATAGTTCTAGGATTATTTTGGAAGGTTTTTATAAAATATTAGTTTATATTTTCAATATGTAGAGAGTGTAGCAAGAAAAAAAGTCATTTTGGACTTTTATTTTTTTATCTCAGTTGATGAAGATCTTGTTACAAATGTAAAAGGTTTTGGCCTTGTATCTAGCTTCATATTAATATAAAAAATCCTAACCGTTATCTATATCTATATATCTATATATCTATATATATATATATATATATAGATATATAGATATCATCATCATCATCATCATTATGACAAGGACAATAACAAAAAATGACGATGACGATGATGATGGTGATGATGATGAATGTTCACTAAGGATACCTTAATAAGGTAAGAGATTAATCATAATTCTTTAACATTTTACTTATAGGCTCAAAAAGAAGCGAGAGAAGTGTTATTATATAACCATAACTTTGTTGACATAAAAGTTCAAGAAGGTTGGTATTGTGACAAATATTTTGAAAATTAGACACAATGCTTGTATAAGACGGAAAATTTAAGGGAAAGTGTTTTTTGTCTTCAACCCTCTTAGGAATACATCAGTGATAGGCTCTTTCATCCCATGACATTTTGCGAATTAACCAATGCCCAATTTCACTATGAATCTCATGATAATTAGTTACGATATCAACAATGTTCAATTTATTCTTAACACTAGTCAATGCATAAATATATTTTTTGTTTTTGAGATTGGGGTTGGTCACCTTCTTGTAATATCTTAGTTTCGTTTTACCCTCTAACTCTTTATTGCTCCACAATTTCACCTTAAATTTGGAATTAATACTATTTTTAATACTATCCTTATTCTACAAGATGATCTCCCCCTTTATACCCCAATGTTATAACCAATATTAAGCATCCTTATGCTACCCTTGCTTGAGCTAAAGCTGGGGGTTTTGGCTAGATTTAGAAGCAATTTTAGGAAACCTCTTGGTGTCTATGTTGTATAACTTCTTATTCTGCATAAGATATATAGTCATAGCCATTCTTTTAATGGGGGGAAGGATTTGTTTATTAAGGCAGAGATGGTAAGGATTGTTTCCTTTAATATTGAGGTTGTAGATTATAAAATGTTTTTGGATTTGTTCAATCTTCCTGCATGAATCTTTGGATATATTGCAACTCCAAACCTCACATCCATATAAAATGATAGGAGTGATGATAATTTCAAAAAGTTTGTTTTCTTTTTATCTCATATCTAAAGATTAGTTAGTTCAAAATTGTTTTCAAGCCCATAGCAAGCTTTATAATCTCCATTTATCTTTTTCTCAATGATATACTTCGAATTAATCTTTTGACGAATGTCGATTCCTAGATATTTATATGAAGGAACTTCCTCCAAGATTTTTTTTGTCATAAATGAAAGTATCGTAGGTGATATTTTTGGATTTAATTATCATTACTTTATATTTGTTGATATTAAAATTCATACGCATCTTGGAGCATGAATCTTTGAGGATTCTCAGTTTCTTTCCAAGATTGTGATGGATCCTTTCCATAAGAACAATATCATAAATATAAAGGAGAATATTTATGACCATACCAAGGAGTGTTCCTTTCCATAAGAACAATATCATAAATATAAAGGAAAATATTTATGACCATACCAAGGAGTGTGGGACTAACACAACTTGCAACTTTCAAACACTCTTATAGCTTATCAATGTATTAAAAAAGGGTAGAGGATAAGGGATAATCTTACTTAAATCTAATTTATTTCAAACAACCCTTAGTGGTCCTAAGCTTAGTAATAACATTACTATACAACCTCGTCAAAAAAACCTGTGAGGTGATATAATTGCTTAAATATTTGACATCAAATTGTCAATCAAGATGTTCATAAACTTCAAGATGATACACTATGTGTGTGGAGGTCAAGGAATTGATAATATTCCTATCCTATTGTTGCAAAATGGAAACAAAGGTAGGAAACAAAAAACTATATAAGGACAATCGTGTGGAAAGTAAATGCACACCAAACCAGCTAAAAGGTTGGGAAAATGGATAAGAGCCCAAATATGCTCACACTCTTCACAATAAACCATGCAACTATAAGCATTTAAAGGAAAGGTAGTTGACATTTTATACATTGTGGACAGGAAAGGAAAGGAAAAGTAATTAAATTCACCCATGATATATAAGCACCAACATTCAATATTTCCATTAAAGAGAAATCTTCAACAATTATATAACCAACAACCCCAATGATCAACAATCTCTTTGCTATTGAGAATTGAATGGTCTAGCAATCCTAGCTAACATGTGAAATCATTAAAAGCGTACATACTATACTACATTCTCTCTCTCCTCCTTATCAACTACTTTTCCCACACATTTTATACAAATAAGCATGGGGAGAATTGGAATGAAGTACCCCCAAATTTGAACTGTAAAAGCGACGGACAAATTTACAAAATATTGAAGTTATGTGTTTTTGATGGATCTTGGTTGAAGAATAACTCAATATCATATTGAATTTAAACCATATAACATTAAATCAACTAACAATCGATTTAATTTAGTTCATTTTCTAACTAGTTGCTTTGTTTTTGACATATTTTGCCAATGACCACAACAAGAAAGTACCCTATTGAAGAACCACATGTATCGCCTAATCAATGAACCTTTTTGAGAACATTATTACAAGTCACTTAATTAGGGATGTTCAAGACAAAAGACATGCCACGAAATTTCTAGATTCTTCTTCATTTCTCCAGAATTTGTGTGCGAATTGTGTTACATGATTCTACCTAGGATGAGTTGTTTGAAATGTAGATCATGAGCTAGAGCCTTATGGAGTTGACCTAGGTATGAGTTAGGTAACATAAATACATATCAACATCCCTAGGAACAAAACCCATGATCCAAATTTTCTCCTAGAGCTGTGTAGATATGGCAACCACAGAAGCGAGTTATAGGAAATACATATAAGCTACAAGAACCAAGCTAGAAAAACCATCATTAGTAAAACCAATAATAATCATTCCTAATTAAAAAAAAGGAAAATAATAATAAATAACTATGATAACATTCAAAATCTCATTGTGGCATATTCACAAAGATACATAATGAAACGGGTAATGAATGGGTGACAAGATAAGGTGGAAAGATTAAAAATAGATGTTTTAGTTGGTGAAAAGGAGAAAATTTTGGTGATCCAACATCTCCCCATGTATACACTTTTGAATTTACTCATGCAAACAAGTTAGGGTTGGCTTGATTTACAAAATCCTCCCTATCCAGTTGAGCCCTAGTAATTGTTGCTGAATGACCTCTCTGTAATGTAATCAAAATCCTTCCAGAGGGTAAGGTGAATAAGGAGTTACCCTATTCCATATTCCATTTTTAGCACATGCTCTTGCATGAATAATATTACATCCATAATTCCACCAAATTTCTCTTGCATCATTTCTCAAGTATCCATCCATTGCACATTCTCCACAGCGAAAATGGCATTCTTGCTACTTGCTTCTAATGCTTGTAGCCTATTTGAAAGGAACTCTAATTTATTTTCAACTTTAATTTTTGTATTTTCCCTCAAAAGAAAATACTTTACATTCAAAACATGAGATGAATTACTTTTCAATCTATTTTTGTGAAAATATCCAAAATTTAAGTATTCCGATATGCGTTTGATACCAAGTTTATCAAATATATTTTCTTCAGTTGATCTTAGCATAAATGCATGAACAAGCATATAAAACCATATGTGTAAACACTTAAAGAAGAGGACACATAAAGGAGACCATAAATAAAATGCATACAAAATTTTTGATAATGGAGTTCATATATTATGGACTATGTCTCCTAGCCCTACTTCAATAGTGGGGAGGCCACTTCATTCATCTCAGCAAGTACATTAAAAAATACATCATTATACCTCCATCCTAGGTGTGACTTGAAATTCAACTTCTCCAATGAAAACAATCATATCAACAGTACATCCATCTCATTCTCTTGAGAATTTTGACTATAAACATGACCTACTTCTGAAAGGTGCATTACTGTCTTGAACGTCCTTCCCAACAATTAATGATGAAGGCACGTTTCTACCATGTCCCATGAATTTTGCTTCCTAGATGGGAAAAATGACCGCACCATTGTGATCCTTGTGAATTCTTGTTAAAATGAGTATAAACTTGGACCCATGATGAAACTATCAATTATAGCCCCTTAGGGAATTTTTTAGTTTCCTCACAAATTCTGCATGGAATATTCCCCTAGAATATTTTCCTTGAAAAATGTCTCACATCTGTTTCTGGATGCATAGGGTTCTACGACTTGTCCTAGTTCCATCAGTGTATTCCTCTCTTAGCTCTCCATTGGTCCCCTTGAATGAAAATGCATGATTTCAATACCAAAGTGCTAGGCAGACCTTACAACAAATGGGCTATTGGCCCAATGATAACCCGTCACTATGTTTGGAGTTTGGTTTCGATGGCTTGGGGTTTCAAAAGCTGTCGAAGCCATTTTTGTAATAAAAAACAACAACCCCATGTTGGTTAAACTAACCACTATTTGAAATGTTAAATACATATAAAAATTGTTTAATTTGTCATTGATCATTTGTTCGAACCATTGAAAATATATAACATACGGGGCTGACCACCAAGTTTAAAACGATTGGCATTAGTTTATAAAAGGGGTATGTGTGTACATTGTGTATTGTTTTCAAACCATGTATTAATATGGTCCAATAGCCATTCCACACTATACCATAACATTCCTCCCCATATAAGACATATGCATTGGACATATAACCATATTTTAATTTAAAATACATATATGCCAATTAATTGATTGGGTGGTTTTATAACCATATTTTAGTAAATGTTATATTTTGTTTTATATGGATTTATTAATAACCACCTTTTATAATTTTAAAATGGTTTTGTTTTATATGAGATGTTAAATGTTTTTTTCTTCTTTGTAGGGCCCAAGGAACTAATGAATTGATGAAAAATGTCAATGATTGGTAGGCCACTAGTTGGCTTCCATGTAAGCCATGGGTCACATGTGGCATGTTGTAGGCCCTCTTTTCTTTACTTGTCTTGTCAAATTCAAACTGTGATAAGTTATAAGTTGGTAATACAGACTCGGATTGGAGTCTTGTCTATGCCACTGAATTCCTTGTTACAAGCTCTTAAATCTAGTCCTAGTTTTGATGACTTTGATTTTTTTTCCATTAGGGATCCACCTGGATCATTCCTCCCCACTAAAGGACTTTTGGTCCTCCAAAAGTATAAATAGTACTGCAATCTCAATCTGCATAACAAATGTCTCTGAAAGGCTGCACTTTCTTCTCCTTCATCTTTGCACTTCGAAGCCAGAAGTGATGAAACCGACACTTGTATCCATATGCAAACCTGTAACTACCAATACCTATCTAACTCGTAGGACTTTGAACAAGACCATAATTGCCGAGAGTTTATAATACATTCGTGGTCAAGTTTACAATGGAAACCATACCCCATGCTATCCAACTAAAGGCCAAAATATCAATATGTCACATATACAAGTGATGTTATATATTCATCCCTTTTACAAGCTTTAAAAAGAAACATGTGATTTACAATGGTGGTCATGCCAAACTACCTAGAAAATATACCCCCTTTCTTACCTAACCAGGTTAATGGGCTTTCTTCCAGTAGCTGGATTTTTTGTTGAACTATTTCATTGATTTGTTCCTTCACAGGTGCTTTCATATGCTCCTTGTCATTCTTTGGGCATAGCTCTGGATGGAGCTTCCAACATGTAGCTCTCTAATGTCCACCCTTATTTCAATGGCTGCAATGGTTTTTCTTCCTCCATACTTTCCTGACCTTCTTTGAACGACTCTCTCTGTTGTGAATCTGTAGAGGAGAGCTTGCCTTAGCTCTTCCTTTGGAATGTTTGTTATCACTAGAAGGTGGTGATGTGCTCCCAACATATTTCACTATTTTGGACTCGTTGCTTGAAGAATCTCCTATCTCTTCCTTTTTGACATAGCCCAATCCTGCATATCGAGGTAATTCCACCACTTGGATGGGATTCACAATGTCTTGGCCATTAAAACGTAGGCCTTTTCCTTGATACCCCATGTTTTTCATTAGCTTCGAACCAATGCATGTAGTGTGATTTTCAAAAGCACAAAAATTATTATCATAATGTGAACATAAAACTGAATAATTATTAACAAGGTTTTAATTCAGATGTTGATTTTGAAGTGGGTGATGATTGGTTCACTAAGCCTTCACTATAATTCGATTTTTCCAAGGCCTCCTCTTTGGCTTGTAACTGAAGTTGCAATTCTTGCTTCTACCCATCTTCTTCTTATAGAATTATTCTTAGTTCAACATTCACTTATTGAATGATGTGGTTGATCTCCTCAAGTTCCTGGAGCCATGTAGTCTTTGGTGCTCTTTTCATCTTTAGTGCAACACCTAATTGAAATATTTGTCTCATTTTCTTAATCAATACCCAAGTTAATAGGCCCATCACCTATAATTCCAATAGTTTTGATCTTCCTCTCATCACCTGAATCAGATCCCAGGTCAATTGGTCCAACACTTGCAAATCTAGTAGTTGTGACTTTCACCTCATCACTTGAATCAGATTCATGATCTTGTTGCATTGTAGCAACAATTTTTTTCTTCCCCTTTCTACCATTCCTATTTGGCTTCAACTATGGATGCAGTCTCCAACAATTCTCCTCATCATTATTCCTAGCAGTGAGTGCAAGAGGTATTTGCTTCCTTTTCCCTTGTTGTCGATGACTTCTTTGCATGGTTTCCTTGTTCATAATTTCCACTTCTTTCAAGGTGAATGGCTTTCACACTAGTTGAATCAAATGTAGTGGTTTCAAACAATAACAATGAATATAGAAGATAATTATGTAAAGAACCAATATATCTCATCAAAGTATCGGGTGAATCTAAAGGAATGCCCAATGCTAATGTTTTCTTCTTAAATTACTCTGTGAAACTTTGAACATCTTGGCCTTTTCCTTGTCTCAAATGTTGCCACACTATCATGGATTTTTGCCGATAACCCAAAGGATTAAATTTCCCTTTTAAAGTAGAAACAATTCAGACCAAGAAGAAAGGAGTTTACCCTCATGCTTTTTACCTTTATGAATTTTTCTCTCCCACCATACGAGAGTGGTGTCTCCCATTTGAAGAGATTCTAAGTGAATCTTAGCCTCATATTCTTCGATATGCTATATCTAGAAATACACTTCAATTTGTATGATCAAATGGTTAACCTTTTTGCATTAGATTCTCCATTAAACATAGGAAAATCAAACTTTACATCCAACTTAAATAAAGCTTTTTAGAAGCATTTCTGTGTTTTCAATAAAATGATGATGAAGAATAAATTTCACTAGAAGATGGAGATTGAGGTTCAAAATGTTCTCCTCCATTTTCCTAATTCAATAAAGCATTGTCCTATGCTTTCTCTTTCTTCTTCTTTTCCAATCTCCCCTCATAATATGCAAACAATTTATCTACCTTATTTTCCATGCTACAGAGAGATTTTTTGAAATATTTTTCATTCTCAGTGCTAACATCATCATCTGCCACTTTCATTCTTGTGTTGCACGCCCAATCTTTGATTAAAGGACTTAAGTTTTCCTTCTCCCTATTTTAGTTCGTTCTCGGTTATCATTCACACTCACAATTCACATAAGCAAGAAGACCGCTCTAATACCAAACTTGATTTGGAATCTCTAGTTTACCGACATTATCCAAGATATTTTCTTCAGTTGATGTTAGAAGAATTGAATGAAATAGGATGTAAAGCCATATGTGCAAACACTTAAACAAGAGGACACATAAAGGAGACCATAAATACAATCCATAGTGTGGACTATGTCTCAGGGGCCTGCTTCAATAGTTGGGAGGTAGCTTCATTCATCTCAACAAGTGCATGGAAAAATACATCATTATACCTCCATATTGGGAGTGACTTGAGATTTGACTACTCAAAAGACAACAATCACAACGATAGTAGATCTGTCTCGTCCTCCTGAAACTTTTGACTGTAAATATGACCTACTTATGAAAAGTGCATTGTTGTCTCGAACTTAATTCCCAACAATTAATGATGAAAGTTGGTTTCTGCCATGACCTCTAAATTATGATACTTAGATGAAAAAATAGATTGCACCATTGCATTCGTTGAGAAATTCTGGTTAAAATGAGCATAATTTTGGGCCTATTCTGGAACCTTTAGATTCCTCATATATTTTACATGAAATATTCCTATAAAATATTCCCCCTTAGGAAAATTCACCTTAAAAATGCACTCCGTCTGGTTCCGACCACATAGGCTTCCACAAACTGTCTTGGTTCCACCGTTGTATTCCGCTCTTGTCTTTCCATTGGTCTCGTTGAATGAAATGCATGTTTAAATACAATGGGTCGTTGGCCTAGTGAAAACCGTTGACTATATTTGGAGTTTGGTGTAGAGGGGCCGGAGGTTCAAAACCCACCAAACGCATTTTTGTAATACAAAAGAAGCAATCTTGTGTTTCTTAAACTGCCCACTGTTTGAAATGCTAAATACATATATAATAACCGTCAAATTTATCATTGACCATTTGTTAGAATCATTGGAAAAATATAAAATACGAGACTAACTACGAAGTTTAAAACAACGGGCATTAGTTTATAAAATGGGTATGTGTATCCATAGTGTATTGTTATCAAACCATGTATTAATATGGTCCAACTACATTCCACACCATGCCATAATATACCTCCCCATATAAGACATATGCATTGGACATATAACCATATTTTAATTTAAATATACCTATATTCCAATTAACTTCTTGGGTGGTTTTATAACCATATTTTAATAAGTGTTTTATTTTGTTTTTTATGTTTATATTAATAACCATATTTTATACCTTTAAAATGGTTTTGTTTTATATGAGATGTTAATATTTTTTTTTTGTTTTTTTAAGGCCTAAGCAACCAATGAATTTAAGACAAATTTCAGTCACTGGTAGGTCACTAGTTGGATGCCATGTAAGTTGTGGTTTCCATGTGGCATGTTGTAGGCCTTCCTTTTCCTGCTTGTCTTGTCAACTTCAAACTGCGATAAGTTGGTCATATGAACTCGGATTGGAGTGTCATTTGCACCAATGGATTTCTTGTGAAAAACTCTTCAATTTGGTCCCAAATTTGATGAGTTCCGATGACTTTGATTTTTCAGCCATTAAGGATCCACTTGGATCATTAAGTCCTAACTAGTTTTGCTTGATTTCGACTCAATTGGTGTTGGGTTTTAATTTTTATAACTGGATGATGCCAACATTGTTTCTTCCCATTAAGATGTTATTTTGAATTATAATCGATATTTCATCTTGCTTGGAATTTCTTTGAAATAATCATGATGTTTCATGTCTATCTAAAGTTGTTTTTAATAAGGACACCATGGTATCCTTTGCATCACTCTTTGTGGAAGTATAGATATTATTTAGGAAAACATGCACATCATGAGTACCTAAATCATATTCTAATGTGTGATTAGAAATATCTTTAGTTATGTGTAATATGCCAACGATAGATTTATATAGCCCATTTACATTGGAAGACCCTTTCATGTGATCATATTCTTGTTGAGTAAAAGTTTCAATTTCTCTCTAATAAGTATTTTACTAGGCAGAGTCCTCCCGCTTTAACAAAATAGTTCATGACCCTAGCTTCCATTGAATGCATTGGACCAAACTATTTCTCTATTCTATTCATATAGTCCAAAATATATTTACAATAATCTTGTTGTTGTATCAAATCCTTGTCAAATTTAATTCGATTGATAAGTTGTTGGTTGTCATTGGTACAACTCTAGTCATTTTTCCATTTGGGAAACACATTGTAACATTTTATATATCTATTTGAAAAAATGGGGTTGAGTCAAGGGACACGAATTCTAGGAAATGAGGATGGTTAATTGTTGGGATGCTCAGGTTTACTTGCTGCAGGGAAAAAATATGAATTATATTGAAAACCATTAAAGAATGGTTGGTAGTTTAATGAGATGGTATTTATGAATTAAAGAAGAAGTAGCAAAAGGATGTAGGAACATGCTTGTTTTGGAAGATATATAATGCAAAAGGACAAGAAAAATTAAAAAGGAAATGACCAAGTGTTGGCTTATTGGGCCCTGACCCAGGTTCGGAAGAGTTTTAGCCAAACAAATCCCATACTATTGACCCTTTCGGCAACAATCCGCGGAGCGCGGACTGAAGTCTCACCCGAGGCCGTAGGGGAGGGTGCTGGAACCAGGTTTCCACACCCTAAGGATGTCTTGATGAGGTCTGGAGAATTTGCAACCTGATCTACACACTTCTGCTATTCCGCGCAACAATCTGGCCTTTGTGAAGATCCGCGAAGGGAAGTTTCTTAGATCCTTAGCCTTATTACTATTATTATAGATCTGATTTATTCTTTAGGGTCTTTAAGCAAACATTTAACATTTAAACCCAATAGACGCAGTCATAAATTGTAAATATACTTCATAAAACCATAACATAAGCATAACCATCCAGATCAGATACACAATAATTCAGAAACACTTATCTTTATTAATCTTCGGTTCAGTAAAATCCACCTTCCACCCTACACACACAGCTGCAAGGGTTCGCGCACACAGCTATGGACTCTACTAGGCCTCTGTGCACACAGCTGCAGAGCCTACTCTATCCTTTACCCTTGACTTAGACTTACAGACTCAGAGCACTCTCGCTTTCACAAACCCATACACTTTAGATCTTTCATCAAGCTACTATCAAGAACTGCCTTCTAAACCTAGATCCTTGCTCTATTTATACATTTCCATGGTCCGCGGACCATGGGCAAGCTGACACATTCTAGATTAATCTATAATATTTTAGGGCGAACTGCCCTTGGACTTAACCCATTACACTTTGCGCTCCACGCACTTCGCGGAATCTTTACCATACTTTTACCCAAAATTACGGGCTTGAGCCCCAAAACCGTTACGTGGGGGGTTCACTACCCAACAAGCCCCCAACACAATCATCGTGACTCGTCCCGAGTCACTCGGCTGGTGCGGTGATTGTTGCGTGGAGGTTATTCAACAACTTCTGCGTTTCGCTTACTTCTGCAACACATTCTTCTGCCATATGTTGTACTTGTTGCGCGCGAGCCTCTGATACATCATTATCAGCTTCACTTAGTTCTCGGAGTGCATATACTGCCTGCAGGTGGGCTAGCTTTCCCTCGATATTAGCGGTGACCACGAATGCCTCATCAAGCCATGGCTGGATGCGTTCTTTAAGGACTACTTCTTTTTGACGAGCGACGTCAACTTGTGCCTTGAGAGCCTGGGCCTCCCTCATTTTGGCCAATCGCTGAGTGAGGGCAACCGTCTGCGCGGTCCCTCGGACACTATCATAGGCCTGTTGTAGCTCCTGTGCTTCGGTCTCTAACCGCTGCAATGTTGGATCTTCCTGTAGTGAAGTGACTGTGCTAAATGACTGATCTAGCAAGCCAGTGCACTCCTATATGGCACGTGCTATTGCTTCCCGCCCGGATTGGATGGCACGTTGCCACTGCTCTCTAATTTCTGGTGGTGTAGAAGGTTGTGCTTTAAGTCTCAATTTGGTGATCTGTAAGCTGAGGTCCAACTGTACTTTTGCTGCTTCTTCCTTTGCTGCGTGGAACCCACTAGCCAACTTATGGATTCGTATGCCTACAGGTAAATCTGACATAATCTCGAGCTCAGGGGCGTGGCAACATGCTTCCGGCACAATTTGCTCCAACTGCTGATTTGTGCGACTGCTTCATCTCGTTGGAGGCTCAACTGCTCGATGTTAATTTGTTGGTCACTTAGGAGTTGTACCGTGCATCATTCCCTAGTGTAGAGCTCCGTCATTGCGCCATCCTATAGCCTGTAAAATACTTCTCATGGGAGGGTAGCCAAGTTTAATCCAAGTCTCGAGAGTCAGCCTGCCATGGCTCTGTCCTCCACGTTGTCGGTTGTTAGTGCTCCGACCGGAAGCGCGATGGTATTCGCTATTTGGGCTTGCAGTAGCTGCTCAGTTGCTGCCGTACCCGTAGCTCCATGGGAAGCGATCACACCCAACTATGGGGGCCGTGCTTGAAATTCTTGCAGTTGCGTCTTGAGTGCCCCCAACACAGTCTACTGCTCTGTCATGGCCTCGTCGAGCGCCTCCCTCGTAACTTTGCACACTGTATCCCCGATGTCACAAAGGTCACCCTCAGTTAATGTGATAGGTTCTATGTCGATCGTGGATGCCTTGGTCTTCTTCCTTGACCTCGACCGCTCTGTCACGCATGGTCATTTCAAGGGTGAACAGGTGGTGCTTGGCTCCGCACCTTCCATCACAGTATCCTTTTTCGGCTCTGTAGTTATGTTTGGGCCTCTTTTGTCTTTTGCTGTAGCAGCCCCTCCTGTTGTTGTCTTGTCGGTGGTAGCCCGCGCTGCCTCCCGGGATGCCCAGACTTCCTCAGCAAGCTGTTCATTTCACTTCTGCTGTGCTAGGGATTTGGCGGTAGCCTTCTGCTTTTGGATTGTGGCCTCATTGCGCCCTACCGCATCTGGTCCATGCCACTTTGGTGGCCAAGTATCAAGCACCGTGAAAATAGCATCATCAATGGCGATGAAAGGAAGCGTGGTCCATGTCTGCTCAGGATCCTTGCGCGCCCTGATATACACATGGTGCATATCTGCCTGAAACTCAACAACATTCTTTACACTGTCATATAATTTGGTAGTTAAGCGGGGTTGCTGGTTGATCCATTGTCGGATGTTTGCGTCCATTAGTATCCAAAAAATATTGACTTCGCGGATTCTTGCGGCATCCTTTGTTGCCCATAGTGACGCATATCTGGCTGCCTCTGGCCAATCCTATTCCGGGGGGGGAACTGACTATCCTTGGGCAATTCACTTGTAACCAATAGGATGGATAAGAGTAACCACGCATAGTGGAAGGTCTTACCCTCCTCCTGGGCTTCCCTGTAGTTTGTTAGGAATTCGTCGCAGAGGAACTGTGCCCAATTAAACTGTACCCCCTCTGCACATTGCTCAGCTAACGCAATGACTATTGATGGTACCTCACTGCCTCGACATTTTCTCATTACCTTCCCTGCTAGCAATTGGGTAGCAATGCGGACCCCTTTGTTCTAAATGCTAGTAATAGCATACCCTCTCTATTTTTCTCCAAGTTGTATTTCTTTTTCATGGTTTCCGCAATCGCCAAGTCACCACCCGTGCCTACTATTTCCATGGGGTCCCTTCCCTCGCAGGGAAGCCAAGAGATCCTATGAATGAGTTCCACCGTGATGGGGATGGGTTTTCCTAGCCACAAGTACCCATCGTGCAGTAGGCAGAGCAGTTGCCTCATGACCAATATTGTGATTGGGGCCTGATGAAAATGTGGAATTGACAGGAGGTGGAGTAGCCCGACCTTCTCCACCCTTTGCAGCCATTCCTTTGGCTGTAGTGTTGTAACGACCCCCTTTGTGCTTTGTTCCATCAGTTCGCTAGTTTCCAAATGAGGAAACTTCTCAGTATCCGCAAGGTCCCAGTCTTCAAATTTCATAGTAGGAATGCGGCCAAACTCCATTCCTTCAAGCGGAACCCCTTTGGGGAGGGACGGTGTTATAAGCTTGCTCTGAGCAACATCCAAATCTTTAGGTACCTTGACCCTCCCTTTTCGTGGAGGGACATACTTGGGTCATTTTGCAGGAGCCCACACTAGTTGGATATCCTCTTCTATCTCTTCCTTTGGTTCCATCTCTTCGACATATGTCGGAGGATCCTCTTCCTCATCATCGCTCTCAATAGTAACAATTTTTCCCTTTTCTTCCATCGACAGCTTGTTGAATCGTGGATTCTGCGGAGACATCCGTACTGGTCCTACTACCTGGGGGTCCTTCTTGGTCCACAACGTCCTGGGTGATTTAGGGATTTCGGTTGTCCCTCCCACTTGCGACGCAGGGTTCTGCATAACGTTCTTGGTTGTGGATATCGACCTTAGTAGGGACTCTTGCAGTTCCTTCTGAAATTCTTGAAACCATGTGCTTTCTTTCATGAGCGCCTCACTCATCTTTCTCTTGTCATCTTGAACCCGGAACGACCTAATATGTAAAGGGCCAAACGTTGTTTGGTGATAGGCGACCTGTGATTTATATATCTTTTCGAATTCAAATTCATCTGTGTCCTCCGTTCTTGGCTCATTAATGCGATTTTGGCGGTAGAACCATTGAACCCTGTGTCTTAATTACCCGTCGTTTGCTCCTCGGTGTCTTAAATGGGACATCTTGTCATGAACGGTGTCTGAAATGCTCACCTTCCATCCTTCCAATGCGGCAGTGCAGTCCCTTACACGTGATCGCGTTCTATACTTCCTACTGATCCTGCGCACTACGTCCGAGCCGCACAACCTCCTTACAGATTTCTTTATAGTCCTGCGCACTCTTCCAACTTCGTGGAGCACTGAGACTGGGCCGCCTACAAATAGTTAGGTGGTCGCACCCCTCGTGCGAGGCTCCCTCTTCCCTGCTAGCCCAGGCTGTGGGCACCCTTCGCGTACCTTGGAACCTAGTAGCGCGGCGCATTTTGTACTTGCCCTTTCAGTAGGGTTTCATTGCAACCATGATAGCAAGATCGCAGCTCATTCTAGTATCATAGGAGGGCCAGCCAGGTTTGGTCCCCTTTTTCTCAGATTCACGCAACCTGTTTGTGTGACTCCTATTTTTGTTGTGCTGATTTCCTCGTCTAACCTCACGCTTTTCCTCCTTAGCCTTGCCCATTTTTCATCAAGTTAGCGAAGTCTCAAGCTGCCGCGCCGAATGGCTTCCTGTAACTGCCGAATCCCTTTACCCAAGTCTTGGTGTCTAGTTCGAGCTGCAGGGGTGGTGATCGTGGAACTTCTCTCCGCCTCCTTGGTTTCATCCTGTTTGAGTGTGGATAAGGCCATCCTTGCACACCCTGTTCTATTTGCGGTCCTATAGGTCCATCGCACCCTTGGTACGCGCAGACGTGGCTGCATCCTTCATTGTAGGTGGTAGTTTAAATCGCTTTGTCTTGGCTGTCTTGGCTGTCTAGGCCGTGTTCGGTGCTGAGAGCCTCTGATCCTTGCACGCAGCCGCCTATTCCACCTAATCTTCCTAGGTGTACTCCACCCTTGTGTAGTTGTTGCGCGCAACACCTCTTCTTGTGCACCAGTCCGCTTCTGCTCCATAACTGTAGTTCCCCAGTGGTTTATGACTTCCTCCCCATTTGTTGCATTGTCACTTGCCGACAATGTCCTTACTTTGGTTGTGATGCATCGCAGTGATCTGATCATCATATTACAATTTAGCGTCATTACCTCATGCAATCGGTTCTACCAGCACTCTACCTCTTCATCTGAATCCGACATGCAGGAACTGTTGTGCTCCCATGAGAGTCTTACGTCCACTGTTGGATTCACCCGATATTGGTAAATGTAGTCTAGTTCATCATCGCTGTCCTCATCGTGCACCGGTTCAGTGTAACGCGCTCCTTCGGCCGGATCCAGTGGAACTATTACACGAAGTGACTTTTTCTCGAATATCATCTTCCGTCTTTTTAAGTTAATGACCCCATTCATGTCCGTGGCCCAGTCTATTCCTAGCAACGTGGGGTATGGATTACTGTCATCAACAATTTCTATTACCTCAAAGTCTGTCTGCGTACTTACACTTTCAATGTCCACTGTCACCCCTTATAACCTTCCCATTGGTAAGATCTTCTATTGGTTGGCCATCCGCAGTTGAATGGGAGATCACTGTAGCGCAGTCCTTCCCATGCATTCCCACATGTGCTTAGTTAACGCATTCACATCTGATCCGAAATCCAAGATGACCTGATCCATCTCATATTCACCTATTTGCGTCGTCAATCACATTTCTCGTCCGGTGTGCAAAGCATGCTTTACGAGCTTTTGGACCATGCATGGCTCTCCTAATCCTGTGCACCTAGTGATCAATTCTTATAGGCCTTTCACTACCTTATTGTCGCGTAGCAGCTTCATACACGTTTCTAAGAAGGTAGTAAGCATAGAAGGATCCACTCCCGGCTCAGGTTGATCCCTACTATCTGTGTTGGAGTCTTCCATGACGCCCTTTTTGGCTTCCTTGAATGTTTCCTTCATGCGTTCCATCTCAGACACAGGTTCCCTTGTAGGAGCCTCGTGAACCTTCACATCTTCTTCAGGCTATTTCCTCTTATCTTCCCCCGTAGTTGCGTCGCTTTTGAGTACCATATTTACGCTGGGGTCCTCTTCGCGTGGTTCAAACCTCATCATTTGGATATTTTGAGTCGGGGTAGGTTGTAGTACCCCTTTCTCGTGCATTTGGGTGATCAGAGTTGGACAATCGACCATTTCATGATCAAATTTCTCACAGTATGGACAAGATATTCTCGTAGGGTTGGTACAATCGCGCGCGTAGTGCCCCGGTCCTTCGCAATTATAACATATCAGCTATCCGTGCCCTCGTCCAGGTCCCATTCCTCCTCTCCCTCGTCCACGTCTTTGGAATCCTCCGCATGCCCCTGTGGCTGGATCGAAGCCTCACGTTTTAGTCTACATTTGGTATGCCAGGGTTCTATCCATCATTAGTTCATAGCTCCTACACGTTCGCTCATCGTGGCCCACCGATCTACAAAAGTTACAGTATAATTGCTGCGGAGGCTGGGTATACTTCTGCAATTGGTGACAGTTGTCTGTTGCATGCTTTCCTCCTACTTGACAATCGCGCACCAAAGTGCAGGGGCCACAATTGGCCCTGCTTGTACCTCTAGCCTTACTGGCATCGGTCCCCCTCCTGCCAAATAGTTCGCGAATATAGTGCAGTGATCCTTATCATACCCCTGGCCCTTACACTTTATACACCACACTTCTTTACACGCCTCTGACTGGGGTACCCTATCCTTCTTCAAACTCTGCATCTCTAGGCATAGTTTTTGTAATTGTGTGTGGATTTGTTGGACTCCCAACCCAGGATCTTGTATTGGCATTTCATGCAACCTCATCACTATCTCTAATGCTTTGGCCTAGGTCGAGATCTTCTGTTTTGACAGCACCGTTCTTAGGTACAGTGTTTGGGATTCCACAAACCAAGTGCATTGCTGCGCATATGACAACATCATATTAGCTTCACGGATCATACTTTTCAGGCGCTGATCCAGATCCCACGGTGTCTCACCTGGAAGCATCGCAATTTCCTTAAATCCGATGATTGACTGAGTTTCTGATTTTGGTCGACTAAACTCTTTGTTCAATGCATCCTAGATCTCCACTATTCCAACATTCGGATGATCACTAGAGTGTTTAATATACCATGTCAACGCGCGATCCTGCAGTGCGCTCACCAAGGTGGCCTTTTTAATGTTATCATCCGTAATGCCTTGGGCTTCCCATACTGCCTTTACCACAAACCAGAACTGATCTGGTTCCTCATTTCCTATGCCTCTAAACACGGGCAACTTGATCGCACTCGCCATTCCAACCCTGGGAGGTGGTGGAGGTGGGGTAGGTGGAGATGGGGTGGATGGAGATGAAGAAGGTGACGGTGTGGATGGGGGCGGTAGCTGTGGAATGCACTGTTTTATCAATTGGACTACACTTCTCAGAGAAAACCCAACAAGCTCCTCCTCGCTTTCCTGCGAAATTGAAATCAGGGGATTGTTCTCTAATCCTTCGATCCCTGGGTAGCCTCTCCCACTTCGCGTTACCCCGGATATCAGTGGATTTGCATAACCCGTTTTTCACATAATAACATTTTAACCCGGGTATTCAACAATTTGATGTACTTACCTCATGGTCCTTTGAGAAAACGTTTGTATGGTCAATTTAGAGTGTCCTAAATTGCTATATTAATTGTCAATCCGGGAGTCGTAAACTGTTGAAGTGTGGCACACTATATGTGCAAGATAACTTATTTCTTACTTTTTGTCGTTTTTGATTTTTATTTTGTTTTTGGATTTGTCTTCATTGATTTCCTAATGTGAGATGGAAATTCTAAAAGACAAGTATGGATATAAATGTTCAAGGCAATGATGTCCTTTATAATGATTTCCAAAACTTCAAACTTCAAAAGATCTTAGAACATGCAATGATGAAATTAATTCCTAAAAGAAAATGAAAATGTGCCACTATTCTAATAAAAAAAAATAGTGAACTATTGATCATGAAACCATTATCCCTGCTACTGTCTAAATACGAAAGAAACTGTACTCAAAGAAATCCAAAAATTGCAAGTAAAGTAGAGCTAAAGTCAAATTACATCAATTCATATTCTGACCCCTCACCATTAGTCTCGCTATGGCTTTTGGAGGTAATCATAAAAAACTTGAGCAATCTGATATCTAATTTGCAGAAATAAAACTAATATCAAATTACACACTCATACTTCAATCCCTCACCATTAGTCTCCCTATGGCTTTCAGAGGTAACTGATAATGACATGAGCAATTCGATATCTAATTTGCAGAAAAATAAACTAATATCAAACTACACACTCATATTTCAATCCCTCACCATTAGTTTCGCTATGGCTTTCGGAGGTAACTGGCAATGATATGAGTAATTTAATATCTAATCTAACTAATAAAGCAAATGAACAGAACTGAAATAAACAAAATAGTGATGGAATTAAAAACTAAGAAAAATAAATCAGCAGAAAGACAAGACTGATTCCATGTCATTAGTCATTGTGGAAACTATATGCAAATGCCAGGGCTGCTTACTGTAATCTGGAACAAATACACTGATCAGTTAACAGCAGTATAAAGCATCTAAAATTATGGACAGAAATAAAACGTTAATACCATAAGAGATGCAATATATACACGTGAATAACTATGGCATAATGAAAGTAAGGAAACACAACATGAAACTATACAACAATAAACAAAACCTTGGCGTGTGCAGGGGCCCTCTGCACAACCTCGGGCAACAATTATCAACCACGGATTGTACTTATAAACGGAGTCTTCTCATATATTCAAAACACAGTCATAACAACGAAACAGTGTCATGGCACAGTGGGATTTCTTAACAGCAAAATTACATTACCAAGACTAACTATTATGCGTATGGAAACGCATTATTTATAGCAAACGTTTACATAACTGATTTCCTAAAAACTGCGCTGACAGAGGACTCGTGAACAACAACGTCCAGGAATCTAGCATCATGGCTGTCGTGATGATTAAATCTATTGAGGGTGGCTGTTGGATTTGCCTTATGAAGCAGTCCACAGGTGTTGATATGTCCCCAGAGATCTAGGAATGACCACGCAAGTCTTCACGTGTTGAAAAACGGAGTCCTGTTGTTGTAGGACTCTAATATTTGACCACTGCTTGACCACCTTTGACCACGACCTTCTTTGATGAATTCAACTGAGCCAATAGGACTCGGTCCATGTCCACGTCATTTCCAACTTGCCCATATGGCTTGATTTGCCTGAAGACACCTGCAATATAGACTTTAACAAAAAGGCTACAGAAAGTTGAACTGGCTGCGGAAAGTGACAAGATTCTGCAGCTCAATGAGCAAAAATCTAATTCAAATAGTAGACACAAAACATAGTTAGGAAACCACTTTATGTGCTCTTTTAAACTCAATATGCAATGATGTTGACAACTTAGGAGGTCTAGGTAAATGGAAAAAGTCTAGAAAGGTGTATAGGAAAGATGCAAGTTTGGGGCTCAACAATGCCTTTTGGCTTCGCTGTAGCTGACAGTTGTGTCTATCGCGAATTAAGTGATAAACCCTCCTATTATCCGATCCAACCAATGATCTATGACCCTCAAAATTTTATCTTCAGATGCCTCTAGCTTGCACACTAGCTCCGGAGTCCACACTATCGGCTGATCAAGCTTACACCTCCCTGTGCTGTCTGCTAGCCTTGTGATCATACAATTCTAACGAGAAGGATGCGAAGAAGATCTTGTGGATTTCTATGTATATGTAGTGATCCAGCCACCTCTTTTTAGATATCTGTGGGATTTTGTTTTCCTGCACCATGAACTCGTAGCTTCGGTAATACGTTCACAGCTAACCCCAAGTCTAAGATTACTTGGTCCATCTCGTATTCACCAATTTGCACTGTCAACCTCATTTCCCATCCGGTGCGTAGGGCATGCTTCCCCATTTTTCGGACTACGCGCGGCTCCCCAGATCCTGCGCATCTAGCGATCAATTCTTGTAGCCCTTTGACTGCCTTATTATCACGCAATAGTTTCATACATGTCTCTAAAAAGGTAGTTAGCAATGAAGGGTCCAGATCCGTCTCTGGTTGATCCCTACTACCTGAAGTAGAGACCTCTGTGAAGCTCTTCTTAGCTTCCATAAATGTTTATTTTGCGTGGTTTAAGTCAAATTCATGTTCCTTTATGGGAGCCTTACGTACCCAAGTGTCTTCTTCAGGCTTCTTCCCTTTGTGAAGCCTTGGTGGTATGGCCTCCGGAATGGCGCACTCCAGACTTGGCCGAATTAGAAAAAATTGTGGCTCAGCAGTGGAAGAAAGAACTCAAGCTGCGCATTACACAACTGGCGGAAAGAACACGCCACGAAAAGGAAGCACCCACACAGCGGGAGGCGACTGAGGCAGCACCAGAAACTATCACGATGGCCACTGAAGAGATTGTGGAGGAAATATCTTTGGAGTAGGACATACAGGGGGAAGTGGAGACACAGGAACGCATGGACCTGACCACAGCCTCGACTCAACTTAAGATACCGCATGTCTAGGAGAAACCACCAGCATGCAAAAAGATGAAGACAGCAAGGATTTTGGACGGAGATCTTCTTGCCCACAAAGAACCAGTGTGGGATATCACTAAAATGCTCTGGAGGAATTGATAATAGAACAAACGACTATGTTGGGGGCACTCAGAGCACAGCTGCAGGTGTTACAAGTGCGACCTCTAGGAAGGATGATATCTAACCTAGTAGACAATACATCAGTAGCAGAACAGATGGTGCGTGCCCACACAACGAACACCTTAGGGTTACTAGCAGGTGCCGTCATAGCAGAAGCTGAAGGTAACATGAGAAGTTTGGGGTTGAATTTGTCCACCCTTCTTAGAGAAACCCTACAGATTTTGATAGAGCAAAAGAGAAATCTGGACTAGATCAGTCTCCAGCGCGATGACTTGGTCGCACACAATCAAGAATTGGAACAGGCCATGGCGGAGGTTTGTAGTAGTGTACCCAAGCTGGTTGTGCCAGCAGAACTTCCAGCAGCTGAAAAGATTCATCATATAGCCGCAGGATTCCGTAAGACTCAGGAGGAGGCTGCCAAAATTCAGTGGGAATTGAACTTGTAGATCGTAGAGCTAAGACTAAAAGCGCAACCCCCTACACCACTGGAAGTCAGAGAGCAGCGCCGCTGCGCCATTCAAGAAGGACTGGCAGTAATGGAGCGTGCTATATAGGATTGCACGGGATTGTTGGACCAGTCCCTTCTTACACTCACATCACTACAGGAAGATCCAACGGTACAACAGGTAGAAACAGAAGCACGGGAGTTGCAACAGGCCTATGATAATGTCCGGGGGACTGCACAGACGGTTGCCATTACTCAGCACTTGGCTAAGATGAGGGAGGCTCGGGTACTCAAGGCACAATTCGATGCTACTTTCCAGAAGGAAGAAGTCCTTAAAGAACGCATCCAGCCGTGGCTTGATGAGGCATTCGTGGTCACCGCCAACATTGAAGGAAAGATAGCCCATATACAGGTAGGATACGAACTCAGAGAAGCAAGTGATGTTGAGAATGATGTGTCAGAGTCTCGCGCGCAACAAGTATAGCAGAGGGTAGAAGAATGTGTTGCAAAAGTAAGAGAAGCGCAGAAGTTGTTGAATACCCTCCGTACAAAGATCACTGTACCATTTGAGTGACTCGGGATGAGTCACCATGATTGTGTTAGGGGCCTGTTGGGCAGCGGACCCCCCGTATAATGGTTTTGGGTAAGAGTATGGTAAAGGTTACATGAAGTGCGTGGAGTGCGAAGTGTAATGGGTTAGGTCCAAGGGTAGTCCGCCCTAAAATATTATAGATTAATCTAGAATGTGTCAGCTTGCCCATGGTCCGCGGACCATGGAAATGTATAAACAGAGCAAGGATCTAGGTTTAGAAGGTAGTTCTTGATAGTAGCTTGATGAAAGATATAAAGTGCATGGGTTTGTGAAAACGAGAGTGCTCTAAGTCTGTAAGTCCAAGTCGTGGGTATAGGATAGAGTAGGCTCTGCAGCTGTGTGCGTAGAGGCTTGGTAGAGTCCGTAGCTGTGTGTGCAGACCCCTGTAGCTGTGTGTGCAGGGTGGAAGGTGGATTGTAATGAACAAAAGATTAATAAAGATAAGTGTTTCTGAATTATTGTGTATCTGATCTGGATGGTTATGCTTATGTTATGGTTTTATGAAGTATATTTATGATTTATGACTGCGCGTACTAGGTTTAAATGTTAAATGTTTGCTTAAAGACCCTAAAGAATAAATCAGATCTATAATAAGAGTAATAAGGCTAAGGATCTAAGAAACTTCCCTTCGCGGATCTTCGCGAAGGCCAGTTCGGAAGAGTTTTATCCAAACAAATCCCGTACTACCGGCCCTTTCGGCAACAATCCGTAGAGTGCGGACTGAAGTCTCACTCGAGGCAGTAGGGGAGGGTGTTGGAACCATGTTTCCACACCCTAGGGATGTCTTGATGAGGTCTGGAGAATTCGTAACCTGATCTACACACTTCTGCTATTCCGCGCAGCAGTCTGGCCTTCACGAAGATCCGCGAAGGGAAGTTTCTTAGATCCTTAGCCTTATTACTGTTATTATAGATCTGATTTATTCTTTAGGGTCTTTAAGCAAACATTTAAAATTTAAACCCAGTACGTGCCATCATAAATCGTAAATATACTTCATAAAACCATAACATAAGCATAACCATCCAGATCAGATACACAATAATTCAGAAACACTTATCTTTATTAATCTTTGGTTTAGTACAATCCACCTTCCACCCTACATGCACAGCTGCAGGGGTGCATAGACAACTGTAGACTCTACCAGGCCTTTGCACACATAGCTACAGAGCCTACTGTATCCTCTACCCACGACTCGGACTTATAGACTCAGAACACTCTCGCTTTCACAAACCCATACACTTTAGATCTTTGATCAAGCTACTATCAAGAACTGGCTTCTAAACCTAGATCCTTGCTCTATTTATACATTTCCATGGTCCGCGGACCATGGGCAAGCTGACACATTCTAGATTAATATATAATATTTTAGGGTGGACTACCCTTGGGCCTAACCCATTACACTTCGTGCTCCATGCACTTCACGGAATCTTTACCATACTTTTACCCAAAATTACAGGCTTGAGCCCCAAAACCATTACGTGGGGGGTTCACTACCCAATAGGACCCCAACACAATCATCGTGGCTCGTCCTGAGTCACTCGACTGGTGTAGTGATTGTTGCACGGAGGTTATTCATCAACTTCTGCACTTCACTTACTTCTGCAACACATTCTTCTGCCATATGTTGTACTCATTGCGCGCGAGCCTCTAATACATCATTATCAGCTTCACTTAGTTCTCGGAGTGCATATACTACCTACAGGTGGGCTAGCTTTCCCTCAATATTGGCAGTGACCGCGAATGCTTGATCAAGCCATGGCTGGATGTGTTCTTTAAGGATTTCTTCTTTCTGACGAGCGATGTCAACTTGTGCCTTGAGAGCCTGGGCCTCCCTCATTTTGGCTAATCGCTGAGTGAGGGCAACCATTTGCGCAGTCCCCCGGACACTATCATAGGCCTACTATAGCTCCCGTGCTTCGGTCTCTAACCGCTGCAATGTTGGATCTTCCTATAGTGAAGTAACTGTGCTAAATGAATGATCTAACAAGCCAGTGCACTCCTGTATGGCATGTGCTATTGCTTCCCACCCGGATTGGATGGCACGTTGCCGCTACTCTCTAATTTGTGGTGGTGTAGAAGGCTACGCTTTGAGTCTCAATTCGGCAATCTATAAGATGAGGTCCAACTGTACTTTTACTGCTTCTTCCTTTGCTACGCGGAACCCACTGGCCAACTTATTGATCCATATGCCTACAGGTAAATCTGACATAATCTCAAGCTCAGGGGTGCGGCAACACGCTTCCTGCACAATTTGCTCCAACTTCTGATTCTGTGCAACTGCTTCATCTCGTTGGAGGCTCAACTGCTCAATGTTAATTTGTTGCTCACTGAGGAGCTGTACCGTGCGTCCTTCCCTTGCGCGGAGCTTCGTCGTTACACCATCCTGTAGCCTGTATAATACTTCTCATGGGAGGGCAGCCAAGTTTAATCCAAGTCCCAAGAGTCAGCTTGCCATGGCTTTGTCCTCCATGTTGTCGGCTGTCAATGCTCCAACCAGAAGCGCGATGGTATTTGCCATTTGGGCCTGCAGCAGCTGCTCAGTTGCTACTGTACCTGTAGCTCCATGGGCAGCTATCACGCATTGGGTAGCGGACCCATACATCGTTCGCAAGTTGCTTTTCCTTATCCTATTCTGTATTCGTGCCACTTCTAAGCACCATATTGACATTGGGGTCCCCTTCGCGTGGTTTCGACCTCATCATCTGGGCAGCGGACCCCCCACGTAATGATTTTGGGAAAAAGTATCGTAAAGGTTCCACGAAGTGCGAAGTGTAATGGGTTAGGTCCAAGGGTAGTCAACCCTAAAATATTATAGATTAATATAGAATGTGTTGGCTTGCCCGTGGTCTGTGGACCACGGAAGTGTATAAATAAAGCAAGGATCTAGGTTTAGAAGGCAGTTCTTGATAGTAGCTTGATGAAAGATCTAAAGTGTATGGGTTTGTGAAAGCAAGGGTTCTCTGAGTCTATAAGTCTGAGTCATGGGTATAGGATAGAGTAGGCTCTGTAGTTGTGTGCACAGAGGCCTGGTAGAGTCCGCAGCTGTGTGTGTGGACCCCTGCAGCTGTGTGCGTAGGGTGGAAGGTGGATTGTACTGAACAAAAGATTAATAAAGATAAGTGTTTCTGAATTATTGTGTATCTGATCACAGATATGAATGGTTATGCTTATGTTATGATTTTATGAAGTATATTTACAATTTATGACTGTGCATTCTGGGATTAAATGTTAAATTTTTTCTTAAAGACCCTAAAGAATAAATCAGATATATAAAAACAATAATAAGGCTAAGGATCTAAGAAACTTCCCTTCGCGGATCTTCGCGAAGGCCAGACTACTGCGCGGAATAGCAGAAGTGTGTAGATCAGGTTGCGAATTCTCCAGACCTCATCAAGACATCCCTAGGGTGTGGAAACCTGGTTCCAGCACCCTCCTCTACTACCTCGGGTGAGACTTCAGTCCGCGCTCCGCGGATTGTTGCCGAAAGGGATGATAGTACAGGATTTGTTTGGCTAAAACTCTTTTGAACCTGGGTTAGGGCCCAATAAGCCAACAAATGGTTCTGTTGCTAGGACCGGGATCTTCCTAAAGGGATGTCTGATGTCAGAACACTGGAACCCTACGAAAAAAGAGATTGACGAGTGGTTGGATCAGAAGCTTCACGAGTTCATGGTACAGAAAAACAAAACCGCGCAGATATCTAAAATGAGTTGGCTGGATCGCTACATATACACAAAAATCCACGAGATCTTCTTCGCGTCCTTCTCGTTAGAATTGTATGAGTGGATCGCGAGGCTAGTAGATAGTGCAGGGAGGTGTAAGCTTGATCAATTGATAGTGTGGACTCCGGAGCTAGTGCACAAGCTAGTGGCATTTGAAGATAAAATGGCGTGAGTCGTAGATCATTGGTTGGATCGAATAATAGGAGGGTTTATCACTGAATCTGCGATAGACACAACTGTCAGCTACAACGAAGCTGAAAGGCGTTTTCTCAAAGGACCGCAAGGTAAGTACATCAAATCGTTGAATACCTGGATTAAAATGCTGTTATGTGAAAAATGGGTTATGCGAATCCATGGAAAATTTTAGGGGCTAATGTTCGCCTAGTGGGCTAATTTTCCATGATTTTTCCACAAAATAGATTCGCCAATTTCCAATTTTTATAAAAGAAGATTCGCCCAAATTTTAGAATATAAAATTATTTTCCCTTAAAAATAGCCAACATTATATAGACACTATATGTAAAATCATTATAAATTTGAATAATTTTACAAATATATCAATAAACATTTTATAATTTGCATATTAGGGATTAGTGAGATTCGCCAATGTTTTTAAACTTCAAGAAAATTTTCCATCCTTCAAATTTTCCTTGTGCAAATCCATTGATGTCGAGGATAACACAGAGTGGGAGAGGCTACCAAGGGATCGAAGGATTAGAGAACAGTCCCCTGATTTCAATTTTGCGGGAAAGCGAGGAGGAGCTTGCTGGGTTTTCTCCAAGAAGTGCAGTCTGGTTGATAAAACAACGCATTCCACAGCTACCACCCCCATCCACACCATCACCTTCTATATCTGCATCCACCCCATCTCCACCTACCCCACCTCCACCACCTCCTAGGGTTGGAATGGCGAGTGCGATCAAGTTGCCTATGTTTAGAGGCATAGGAAATGGGGAACCAGATCAGTTCTGGTTTGTGGTAAAGGAAGTATGGGAAGCCCAAGGCGTTACAGACGATAACATGAAAAAGACCACCTTGGTGAGTGCACTGCAGGATCGCGCGTTGATGTGGTACATTAAACACTCTAGCGATCATCCAAATGCTAGAATAGCAGAGATCCAGGATGCATTGAACAAAGAGTTTAGTTGACCAAAATCAAAAACTCAGTCAATCATCAGATTTAAGGAAATTGTGATGCTTCTAGGTGAGACACCATGGGATCTAGATTAGCGCCTGAAAAGTATGATCCGTGAAGGTAATATGACACTGTTAGATGTGCAGCACCGCGCCTGGTTTGTGGCATCCCTGACACTGCACCTAAGAACGGCGCTGTCGCAATAGAAGATCTCGACCCAGGCCGAAGCTTTAGAGGTAGCAATGAGGTTGCATGAAATGCCAATACAAGATCTTGGGTTGGGAGTCCAAAAAATCCACACGCACTTACAAAACCTATGCCTAGAGATGCAGAGTTTGAAGAAGGATAGGGCGCCCCAGTCAAAGGCGTGCGACGAAGTGTGGTGTATAAAGTGTAAGGGCAAGGGGCACAATAAGGATCACTGCCCTGTATTCACAAACTATTTGGTAGGAGGGGGACAGATGCCATTAAGACCGGAAGCGCAGGTAGGTCCGAGTGCGTCTACTGCTCTCTGGTGCATGATTTGTTAGGTAGGAGGGAAGCATGTGACAGACAATTGTCACCTGTTGCAGAAATACACCCAGACTCCGCAGCAGTTGTACTGTAATTTTTGTAGATCGGTGGGTCATGATGAGCAGACATGTCGAAGCTATGAACTAATGATGGATAGGACTCCAGCCTATCGAATGCAGATGGAAATGCGAGGCCCTGACCTAGCTGCAGCAATAGTGCGGGGTGGCTTCCAAGGGCGAGGTCGAGGACGAGGAGGGATGGGACCAGGACGAGGGTGCAGATAGTTAATCTGCTACAACTGTGGAGGACCCGAGCACTACGCGCGTGACTATATGAATCCAACCAGAATAAGTTGCCCGTACTGCTATCAGTTTGATCATGAAGCTGTAGATTGTCTGACGCTGATCACACAGATGTGTGAGAAGGGGGTACTACAACCTGCCCCAACTCAAAATGTCCAGATGATGAGGTCGGAACCACGCAAAGGAGACCCCAATGTCAATATGGTGCTTAGAAGTGGCGCGAATACAGAAAAGGATAAGGAAAAGCAACCTGGGGACGACGTATGGGTCCGCAAGACCCCTACAAAGGTGCCTGAACTTGACTCGGGATGCACGAAGGAAATAAATATGGAAGCTACGAAGAGCTTCGCGGAGGTCTCTACCTCAGGTAGTAAGAAGCAATCAGAATTGGGAATGGATCCATCTATGATTGCTACCTTTTTAGAGACTTGCATGAAGCTACTATGGGATAATGAGGCAGTTCAAGGACTCCAAGAGTTGATCACTAGGTGCGCAGGACTAGGAGAACCGCGCATAATCCGAAATATGGGAAAGCATACTTTGTGTACAGGAAGGGAAATGTGGCTGACAACACAAATTGGTGAATATGAGATGGATCAGGTAGTTCTTGACCTAGGTTCGGATGCGAATGTGCTACCAAAAAAGACTTGGGAACGGATGGGTTGACCCATGTTACAGTGGTCTCCTATTCAATTAAGGATGGCGAATCAACAGAAGATCGTGCCCATGGGAAGACTACAAGGGGTAACTATGGATATTGATGGTGCAAGTACATAGACAGATTTCGAGGTAATAGAGATTGTGGATGATATTAACCCTTACCCCGCATTATTAGGGATATATTGGGCTATGGACATGAATGGAGTCATCAACCTGAAGAGGTGAAAAATGATTTTTGAGAAAAATTCGCTACGTGTAATTGTTCCACTGGATCCAGCCAAAGGAGCACACTACTCTAAACCTGTGTGCGATGAGGATAGTGATGATGAACTAGACTGCATTTACTAGATAACGTGCAAGAGCAAGACAGGGTGAATCCAATGGTAGATGGAAGACTCTCATGGGAACGCGATAGTTCCTGCATGTCGGATTCTGATGAAGAAGTAGAGCGCTGGCAGAACCGATTGCATGAGGTAACGACGCTAAATTGTAATATGATGATCAGATCACTGCGGCGCATGACAACCGAAGTAAGGACACTCCCAGCAAGTGACGGTGCAACCAATGGGGAACTCATAAACCTCTGGGGAACTACAGTTATGGAGCAGAAGCGGCCTCATGCGCAAAAAGAGGTGCAGCGTGCAACAACTACACAAGGGTGGAGTGCACCTAGGAAGATTAGGTGGAATAGGCGTGAACATAGAAAGCGGCTACATGTACAGATCAGAGGCTCTCAGCATCGAACGCGGCCTGGACAACCAGGTCAGAGTGGTTTGGGCACCTACCTACGATGAGGAATGCAACCATATGCTGCGCAACTAAATCTGCGTGTACCAAGGGTTCGGTGGGCATATAGGACCATAACCAAAACGAGGCATACGAAGATGACCCTATCCATGCTCAGATCAGATGAAACCAGGAAGGCAGAAAGACTTTCCCTGCGCATTGCCCCTGTAGTTCGGACTAACCTGGGTGAAGGCATTCTGCAGTTGCATGAAGCTATTCGGTGTAGCAGCTTGAGACTTTGCGAACTTGATGAAGAAGGGGCAAGGCTGAGGAGGAAAAGTGCAAGGTTGGATGAAGAAATTAGCAAAATAAAAAGTGGAGTCGCACAAACGGGCTGCGCGAATCTGAGAATAAGGGGATCAGACCTGGCTGGCTCTCCTACGATACTAGAACGAGCTGCGACCCTGCTATCATGGTTGCGACCACACCCTACTGAATGGAGGAGCACAGAACGCAACACGCTACTAGATGCAAAGGTACGCGAAGGGTGCCCGCAGCCCAGGCTAGCAGGGAAGTGGAAGCCCCGCACAGGGGGTGTGACCACCTGACTATCGTAGGGGGCCCAGTCTCAGCGCTTCAAGCAGTTGAAAGAAGGTGCGAGACTATAAACCAGTCTGTACGAAGGCTGTGTGGAAAGGACATTCTATGTAGGACCAGTCGGTCATCCAGATCACGGTCGTGAATAAGGGGTTGCGCTACCGCGTGGAGGGGCTGGGAGATGACCGTTGTCAGCACTATTCATGACAAGAAATTTGATTTACAGCTAAGAGGAGCGGGCAGTGGGCCATTAAGACAAGCATTCCGAGTTAGATACGAAAATATCTACCGCCAGGAAGGTGTTAATGACTCAGAAGTAGAGGGAAGGGACGATTTTGAATTCACGCGGTCTTATAAAAACGCTAACTAGCCACCCATGCACCCGAGAGAATCTAGGATAAAAATGATGTCTAGAACCAGAGCAAGGGTCGCGGAAGAACCCTATCTGACCCAGGAAGAGCCAGGAGAGGTGGTCACTACCCCAGAGATTCCAAAGTCCCCACGTATGCCGCGACCCCAGAAAGATAAACAAGCTATGGGGCTAGTCCGGGCATCACCGCGACTCAGTAAGTTGTCAATGGCAGAAAAGGGTAAGGCCATCACTACGGAACTCGAGGAGGACGAGGAAGATCTACAAGCTCTGATTGCTCAGATTGAAGCACAGGATGAGGAAGAGGAAAATGTTCCCCAGGCACCTTTGACGATAATACTACCACCATATATCCCTCCGTGGAAAGGAACAACCAAGATTCCAAAGGACCTAGAGGCCACGAAGAGTACGCTCCAGACCCCGCTTCTTCTGGATGAAATAAGGTTTGATGGTCTGCCGATGGGTCGGATACCGAATATCAAGTTTGAATATTGGGATCTCATAGACAGCGAGAAGTTTCCCCAGCTGGCTGAGGAGAAATTACTGCAACAGAAGTGGTTACGGGGTGTGGCGAAGGCAAGATTACTCAATCTAAGGTGGATACCCCACTATCACCATGCGACCATCACAATTTTTGTTATCCGACAGTTACTATGTCTCATACATGATGGGTATCTTTGGCTGGAGGAACCAATTCCCATCATGACTGATCTTATACACCAAATCTCCCGGCTGCCGACTAAGGGAAACAATCCTGCAGATATAGCCGGAACGAGTAGCGACGTGGGTCTCGCCGAAGCCATGAAGGTTAAATACAAGCTGGAAAAGCGAAAGCGAGGGTATGTAATAGCAAGCATCAAAGACCGAGGGGTGCGCCTCGCCACCCAGTTACTGGCTGGTAAGCTCATGAGGAAATGTCGTGCAGATGAGGTGCCAGCCTTCGTCATTGCGCTCGCAGAACAATGCGCAGAGGGAGTTCAGTTCAACTGGGCACAGTTTCTTTGTGATGAGTTTTTGATGAATTGTCGCGAAGCCCAGGAGAAAGGTAAGACTTTCCACTACGCATGGTTGCTCTTAACAATCTTACTGGTTGCAGGAGAGATGCCGGAAGGCAGCCAGTTTCTCGACATTGAGAAAGACCTACCTGAAGCCGTGCGTATAATTCGCTCTGGGCTACAAAAGATGCTGCGAGGATTTGTGAGATCAAGGTATTTTGGATATTCATGGAGGCAAGTATACGGACATGGATCAGTCGTAGGCCACGGTATTCCCCAATAGTATACAACTGGTTGCAAAGTATGGCCGAATTCAAGGTGGATATGCATAATCTGTATATTCGGGTGCGAAAGGATCTACACGAGCATGGGTAAAGCTTCCGTTCATTGCGACAGACGATGCAATTTTTGAGGCAATGGCGGTATGGTGCGCTCTAGACTTGGCGAATTAGAAAAAATTGCAGCTCAGCAGCAGAAGAAAGAACTCAAGCTGCGCATTACACAGTTGGCGAAAAGAACGCACCAAGAAAAGGAAGCACCCTCGCAGTGGGAGGCGACTGAGGAAACACTAGAAACTATCACAATGGCCACCGAAGAGATTATGGAGGAAATATCCCTGGAGCAGGACATACAGGGGGAAGTGGAGACACAGGAACGCACGGACTTGACCACAACCGTGACTCAACTTAAGAGACCGCGCGTCCAAGAGCAACCACCAGCATGCAAAAAGACGAAGACAACAAGGACTTTGGAGGGAGATCTTCTTGCCCACAAAGAAGCAATACGAGATATCACTAAGAATGCTCTAGAGGAATTTATGACAAAACAAACGACTGTGTTGGGGGCGCTTAGAGCACAGCTACAGGCATTACAAGTGCGACCTCGAGGAGGGATGATACTGAACCTAGCAAACAATACATCAACAGTAGAATAGATGGTGCACACCCACACAACGAACACCTTAGGGCTACTAGTAGGTGCTGTCATAGCAGAAGCTGAAGGTAACTTGAGAAGTTGGTGGTTGAATTTGTCCACCCTTCTCAGAGAAACCCTATACCAGTTGCAGGATGGGGTAACCACTGAGATCCGTACCAGGAAAAGCCGCGCCATACCGACTTTGACAAAGCAAAAGAGGAATTTGGACCAGATCAGTCTCCAGTGCGATGACTTGGTCACATGCAATCAAGAATTGGAACAGACCATGGCGGAGGTTTGTAGTAGTGTACCAGAGTTGGCTATGCCAGCGGAACTTCCAGCAGCCGAAAAGATTCATCATATAGCCGCAGGATTCTATAAGACTCAGGAGGAGGCTGCCAAAATTCAATGGGAATTGAACTTGCAGATCGCAGAGCTAAGACTAAAAGCGCAGCCCCATACACCACCGGAAGTCAGAGAGCAACGCCGTTGCACCATTCACGAAGGACTGGCAGTAATGGAGTGCGCTATAGAAGATTGCACGGGATTGCTGGACCAGTCCCTTCTTACACTCACATCACTGTAGGAAGATCCAACGGTACAGTAGGTAGAACAGAAGCACGGGAGTTGCAGCAGGCCTATGATAATGTCTAGGGGACCACGCAGACAGTTGCCATTACTCAGCGCTTGGCCAAGATGAGGGAGGCTCAGGCACTCAAGGCACAAGTCGACACTGCTTGCCAGAAGGAAGCAGTCCTTAAGGAACGCATCCAGTCGTGGCTTAATGAGGCATTCGTAGTCATTGCCAGCATTGAAGGAAATCTAGCCCATATATAGGTAGGATATGAACTTAGAGAAGCAAGTGAAGCTGAGAATGATGTGTCAGAGGCTCGCGCGCAACAAGTACAATAGAGGGTAGAAGAATGTGTTGCAAAAGTAAGCGAAGCGCAAAAGTTGCTGAATACCCTCCATGCAAAGATCACTGCACCAGCCGAGTGACTCGGGACGAGTCACCATGATTGTGTTGGGGGCCTGTTGGGCAGCGGACCCCCCATGTAATGGTTTTGGGTAAAAGTATGGTAAAGGTTCCATGAAGTTCGCAGAGTGCGAAGAGTAATGGGTTAGGTTCAAGGGTAGTCCGCCCTAAAATATTATAGACTAATCTAGAATGTGTTGGTTTTCCCATGGTCCGCGGACCATGGAAGTGTATAAATAGATCAAGGACCATTTGTTGGCTTATTGGGCCCTGACCCAGGTTTGGAAGAGTTTTAGCCAAACAAATTCCATACTACCGGCCCTTTCGGCAACAATTCGTGGAGCGCGGATTGAAGTCTCACCTGAGGCAGTAGGGGAGGGTGCTGGAACCAGGTTTCCACACCCTAGGGATGTCTTGGTGAGGTCTGGAGAATTCGCAACCCGATCTACACATTTCTGCTATTCCACGCAGCAGTCTGGCCTTCGCGAAGATCCGCGAAGGGAAGTTTCTTAGATCCTTAGCCTTATTACTGTTATTATAGATCTGATTTATTCTTTACGGTCTTTAAGCAAACATTTAACATTTAAACCCAATACACGTAGTCATAAATCGTAAATATACTTCATAAAACCATAACATAAGCATAACCATCCAGATCAGATACACAATAATTCAGAAACACTTATCTTTATTAATCTTTGGTTCAGTACAATCCACCTTCCACCCTACGCACATAGCTGCAGGGATCCGCGCACACAGATGCGGAGTCTACCAGGCCTCTGCGCACACAGCTGCAGAGCCTACTCTATCCTCTACCCACGACTTGGACTTACAAACTCAGAGCACTCTCGCTTTCACAAACCCATACACTTTAGGTCTTTCATCAAGCTACTATTAAGAACTGCCTTCTAAACCTAGATCCTTGCTCTATTTATACATTTCCATGGTCTGCGGACCATGGGCAAAATATTTTAGGGCGGACTGCCCTTGGCCCTAACCCATTACACTTCGCGCTCCATGCACTTCGTGGAATCTTTACCATACTTTTACCCAAAATTACGGGCTTGAGCCCAAAAACTGTTACGCGGGGGGTTCGCTACCCAACACCAGGCTACCAAGTCGTGGGGTGTGGTGGCCACCCACTACAACAAGCCAACCAACATAAAAATTTGGGGAACAACTAGATAGGTGGGACCTCCTTATTGGATGACAAGATAATGATAGGTAGAGGTATTTTTTATAAGGCATGCATGAGAGAAATTCGATTGGCTAGAGGGGAACTCATTAAAAATAGGGAGAAACAATGCAACATAAAAGGGAGAGACAAAGGAAAACACAGAAACATAGCTGGAGAGGAGATTTCATAAAAAAAATAGAGGGTCATGGAAAAAAAGGAGAACAAAAGATAGTTGGGGAGGAATGAAGACAATGTGATTGAATAGAGAAGAATGTAGGAGCACATCTAGTACAAGGAGAGCACTCCTAGAGACACACACATAAGAAAAAACGAGCATGAGCTGCAAGAGCACACACTCGAAAGTATAAAGAGTTGCAAATGATTATTTGTATTACACTCGTTAGAAATATGTTTTCATTGATGGAAAAAGATGGAAAAGTATCAAAGTGTTAATGATGCTGCCACAAGTGACTAGGATTCAGGAACAAGAAGAAGAATGAAGATCAACATGAATGGAGAAGGGACAATGACTTCTAAGCCATTTTTAGTGCATAATATTACCAGCAATGTAAACTTTGAAACGGGAACTATAAACTCAAAACGAGAACTCTGGCAAAAAAACCCCGTAAAAATATCAAAAACCGTGCTAAAAACGAAAAATGTTGATGCTGGAATAACACCTTTTTTTTTCTAGGGTAAATTTTCAACATGTTTTAAAAATAGCAGTGAAAACCAATTTTTTGTGCAAAAATTGTCCAAAACACACCCTCAAAATGAAAAGTGTTGCTGTTCGAATAACACATTTTTTTTTTCAATAGTAAATTTTGTGCAAAAAACACCCTGAAAACGAAAAGTATTGACGCTGGGATAACACTTTTTTTTCAAGGGTAAAATTTCAACATTTCGAAATAATGGCGTAAAAGATTTTATCATGACCCCGAAAAACATTAAAATTTCAAAAGAATAATGAAAACATAAAATAAAATAAAAAATTAAAAAATAAAAAAAAATGTAAAAACACAAAACAAAAAAAAAGTTAAAAAAATAACAAAACATAAATTAAAATGTATATTAAAAACAAAACATAAAATAATAAAAAAAAAAAAACAAAAAAAGAAATCAAATATATAAAAAAAGACAAAAAAAAATCAAACATAAAAAAATAAAAATAAAAAATCAATCATCAAAATATTAAAAAAAAAACAAAATTAACCTATAAAATATAAGAATTAAAAAACTAAAAAAAAACTTTAAAATTATAAACAAGTAAATAGTAAGAAAAACATATTTAAAAAAAATGGGAAAAAAAATAAATATCTTGTAAACAATAATTTTTTTTTCAAGTTGTTTTATTTTTCTTTTTTTAAATGTTGATTACTTTAAAAAATATATATAAAGATATATATAAAAAAGACAAAAAGAAAAAAATATTATCTCATAAACCATAAAATAATTTGAAAAAAAAAAAAAACAAAATTTTAAAAAAATATATAAAATTAAGTAAGTAAAAATAGAAAAAAAAAAAAAAAAAAAAAACAATAACAAAAACTAGAAAAAAAATAAAAAAAAAATAAAAACAAACTAGATTAAAAAAAATAGAAAATTAACAAAAAATAATTTTAAAAACTAGTAAAATTAATATAAAAAAACATTAAAAAAAAGTAAAAAAACAACAATAAACACAAATTATAAAACAAAAAAAAAATATGAAATTTTTTAAAATATATGTATCTTTTCAAGTTAAAAAAAAAATAAAAAAACATTTAAAGTTTAAAAAAATATGTATTTTTGAATTAAAAAAAATAAAAAAATTATTAAGCGTGATCTCTTTTATTTAAAAACAAAAAAAAATTAAAATTTAAAAATTTTAAACTTTTTTTTTAAAACCATTTTTTAATTAAAAATTAAAAATAAAAAATTTAAATTATTTTTTAAACAATTTTTTATTTCTTATTTTAGTAAAAAAAAAAATTTCTCCACCCCACGGTCGCCTGTGGTGGTGCGGCCCTGAGCGGAGGAATCGCCTTTCCGCCGCCCGCCGCCCGTGGTGGCGCAACCTTGGGCAGAGGGGCCTACATGCAGGCCCCTCCACCCAGGGCCCCGCCACCATGGGCGGCCAGGAGGGGACAATCATTTATTTATTTTATTTTTTATTTTATTTTATTTTAATTTTTAAATATATATATATATATATATATATATATATATATATATATATATATATATATATATTTTATTTTATTTATTTATTTTTATTTATCTATTTTATTTATTTTTATTTAATTTAATTTTATTTATTTTTTAATTTTAATTTTAATTTTTTATTTTAATTTTTAATTTTTAATTATTTTATTTTATTTTATTTTTATTTTTATTTTTTATTTTTTTATTTTTATTTTTATTTATTTATTTATTTTTATTTTATTCTATTTTATTTTTTTTATTTTATTTTATTTTATTTTTATTTTTATTTTTATTTATTTTTTATTTTGATTTTGATTTTATTTTATTTTTATTTTTGTTTTTATTTATATTTTTTTTATTTTTATTTTTTATTTTTAATTTAATTTAATTTTAATTTTAATTTTAATTTTTTTTTTTTTTATTATTATTATATTTATTTTTATTTTTTATTTTTTTATTTTTTTAATTAATTAATTATTATTATTATTATTAATATTGTTATTTTTTCCTTCTTCTAGTATTAAAAAAATAAATTTGTTTTATATATATATATATATATAATTTATTTTATTTTTTTAAATTAAAAAAAAAATCTAGTTAGAGAAACATTGTTAATTTTTTTTTTTAAATAAAAGAGATAGGGTTTAACAATTTTTTTTGGTTAAATTATATATATATATATATATATTCATTCTTGTTTTTAACTTGAAAAGATACACATATTTTAAAAAATTTCATTTTTTTTTGTTTTGTTTTATAATTTGTGTTTATTTTTGTTTTTTTAAAATGTTTTTAATATTAATTTTAGTAGTTTTTTAAAATTATTTTTTGTTTCTTTTTTAATTTAGTTTAATTTATTTATTCATTTATTTTTCTAATTTTTGTTAATTGTTTTTTTAAATTTTCCTATTTTTACTTACTTAATTTGATACATTTTTTTTAAATTTTGTTTTTTTTTTTCAAATTATTTTATAGTTTATGAGATAATTATTATTATTATTATTATTATTTTAACTTTTTTTTGGTCTTTTATATATATATATTTATATTTATTTTTTTAAGTAATCAACATTTAAAAAAAGAAAAATAAAACAACTTGAAATTTCGTTAAGTAATCATAATTTCAAAAAATTGGACATAATAAATTTTAAAGTGTGAAACCGAAGTCCTCTAAAAGAAAGGTATGTTGCATCAACACGTTTCAAAATTAGCATGAAAATCACTAACATTTAAAAACAAATATTTATATTTGATACATAAGAAAATTTAAAGTGTAAAACATATGCCCCGAAAAGAAATAAGTGTATTTTGCATCATCACTTTTCAAAATCGGGTCACATTTTTACTACCCATATGAAACAGGTAATCGTATCGGTTATTTGAAGTGCCAAAAACAATGTTCTAAAAAAAATATGTGTTCTGCATCGCCCCTTTTCGAAATCGGGTCATTTTTTTGCTATCTCTACAAAATGGGTATTAGTATCAGTTCTCGTTTCAAAGTTTACGTTGTTTACCTCAAACATAAGTGAAACCAACTTAGATGGAAAGAGATCTGAATTAGATTTCTAGTGGTACGTGTAAGTTTAGAAATGACATCTTCGATCAGAAGATATGGATAGTTAAATCCAGGAACCTAAAACAATTTTGTAGAGTTAAATTAGTGGAAGTGCTTTGGAGTTGATCAGATATTGATCAAGGACCTTAGTAATAGTCACATGTCTCGACTTAACCGCGGTTGCAAACAATGTACATGCGTTGCAGTTAACATGACCACCAGTTCTACGTGTATTAGCGTTGAAGGGTTAATATTGGTTTTAAGCGCTAAAACCTTTTCCTTAAGCGCCTTTCTTAAAATATGAATTAAGCACGTGGGTGGTCTTGGAAAGACGTAAACGGTATCTCGTGTGGACAAAAGGTTGGAAGTGGTATTCTAAAATTTCACGCGATTACCCTCAGCGAGTGACACGTAGCACAGGAAAACTGCTTTTCTCGCGCGCTCTTGATATGATATCTTTTGTGCAAAAATCTACGTGAGATTGCGCGACAACTGCCTGATTGGACAGGTCACGTCGACGGTGGAGATTTTCTGGGCTAGTTGGTGAGCAAACGACGTGATAGTCATTGGATTGGATGGGATAGATCGACGGTTGAGAGTTAACCTGATTGCTAGCTCTACGGAGGCTTATCCCTAACCGCCGGGATTATACCGCCTCATATGCACGCCCAACAGAAAGTTATTGTTAATGATTACCTCTAACGGTCAGCCTGGTGGAGCGGCTAAACTTAGGTGGATATGCTAAGTTTAACTGAAGATAAGTGCGGTTAACCAATTTTGGTGGAGTATCCTTAGAGGATATTGCATAAATACACTCTAGGAGCAGTTTACTTGGAGAAGCAGAGCCAGAGAGATAGAGAAACTCAGAGAGAGTGAAACAAGAGGCTAGCTAGGCTAATTGCAGCCTTCTGAAGCCAATGGAATAGTCCAGAGAAGCTGAGGAAGTCATATTCATGGAGAATTTCATCCAGGAAGATTGATTTTGGAGCTCAGAGCCACCAGGGGTTGGAGGCAGTTGTAGGAGCTACCAGTACTCGTTCTCAGCAAACCAACAATCATTTCTGACTGTAATGAGCCTTCTGAATCCATTGCAGGGATTTGCAGAAGCATTTGGAGACTTCTAAAGGCCGTGATGCTATAGGGAAGTTTCAGGCAGAAAATGATCAAATGATCAGTCTATTGTTGGTGTCTGATATGTGCTGGAGATAATAGAAGAAGTTTCAGAGACAATTGAAGAATTATAAAGGAGTTAGTGCCATCAAGAAGCTCAAGGTAGCTCAGAGCACTGATTGAAGGAATCAAGTCTAAGGAAGCTTAGATCTATTTGCAGAGTGATGAAAACCATGATAGGGATATAGATGGTATTCTAAGCCCATTGGTTCAGTTCAGTAACCTTTGGAGTTAAGTGTGGAACTTGTAAAAGAAACTTTAACATAATCCCAAAGAGCCAAGTCAAGATGACAAAAGCTCAAGGAGATGTAGCCCACGATATTCAGGTGAACTCCTAGATTAAATTTGTTGTTATGTGGTTGTTTATTTGTTGCAATATATGATTGTTATATGTGTTTAATATCAGCAGAAACAAATAAGCACTTAAGCAGTTAAAGACAAACAACATACACCTGATTCAAGTATTTAATTATGCAAATGTCATACATAAGCTAGATCATTTATTTGTTAAGCTTTGAGTGGGAGGTTTTTGTAAGCATAACAAGTTGTTAAACCCCCATTTCAGATCAAGAGTAGGTCAATTTTGGCAGTGTTGCCAAGCTTGATAATAAAGATGGTGGAAGGTTGTAGGAAGCAACCATTTAAATGCTGGGCAAGGTTTTTAGTGGATCTGTCACCACACACCCCCATCGACACATCTGAGATATTCTTCGAGGTCAACATTTATAGGCATTAACACACAAGGGGGTGTCAGAATGGGTGATTTGCCTATACCACCAATCTCATGATCAACAATAAAGATTGATTCTGGAACCCTCCCCCCTTTATACAACAAACCGTGCAAAGGGGTGGTGTAATGAGTGTTTCTCCCATACCGTCAATCACATGATCAATGATGGAGGTTCATTTTTCTACCTCACCCAGCTCCACCCCTCAAAACCAAAAACATCCCCCGGGGGGGGGGGGGTGTGGAAAAACCACAAGTGGAGGATCCCACTTAATAGATCAACCCATGGAGGATCCCACTTGATAGATCGGCCCGACAGGAGTAGCCTGGAAGAGAAAAGACATGCATAAATGTTTGAAGGCCAGGGACGAGTCAGATCCAGGACAATGTAGTGAAGCAGGAGCCAATGGAATTATATCCGAGAATTCATGGAATGCTTGCAACCTTTTTCTCTCTCCTCTCTAACGGACAGGTGGCACAATGTGATTGGCTTGTAGCAGACAAATGGATGACATCAAAATGACGTGGCCCAATGAGATATGGACACATGGCATGCAAATTTCGTGATTCTAGGCATCTTGTTGGGCCAAATATGAGTGACACGCACCACCACTCAGATGGAACCACATGACAAATATGACATAAGCATGACATCATCAGATAGGCTTCAACCTAGAAGGTTTGAGTAGTTCATAGACAGAGGACCTATGAACTAATTGGGTAGTAAGCAATGTGGCAGTTGTTAGAGACAACTCAACCTGCCTGACAGTGAATTCGCTCACAAGTATAGCAGACAGATCCATGGGACACGTAATCCTATAGGGTAGACCCAAAATATAACATGTGAGTGGTAGAGGAGAATGGTAGGGTAACAGGACCAGGATACATCAACAATACACAGTGGCAATGGCAACAAATGGAAAGGAAAAAAGGCAACCCAATTAACAACTCATCCCTACGACATGACATCAGAAGGTTTTAGAAGGCGCAATAAAAATGCATAGGGATAAAGGAGCTGAGGTTAAAGCGCCAGTTTAAGGTTATATACAACAAAGATACCAAGAACGTGGAGGAAGATAATCCCTCAAGGCTTAAAATGCAAAGGGCCCATGATTAAGCGCTCAAGGTTTTAAGGTCATGGTCACAATTCGTGGTCTTATGGGAAAAAGGGCCAATACACAAAGTGCACAAAAATTAAAAAGTGAAATTTTGGATGTTATTAGCGGTATATTGGAATTTTTCCAAATATAGTAGCCAAAAAAAGATAGATTTGCAGCTAAACTTCCAAGTAAACCCTGATATGTGCCAGATTAGCTAAAATTGATAGTAAAACTCAAAGATTAAGTTTAAAAGCCTCATGAAAAAATGGAATTTGATTTTTACACATGCAAAATCATGTTAAAACATGATGAACATCAAAACAACGGGAAAAAACTTTAAGAAACCATGATAAGAGGTGAATTGAGCTAAAATTTTAAAAGGAAAATTAAGAAGTTTAACTCAGAGATTTCTATCAGAACATCAGAAACAGTTTGAGCACATTGAGAAGACCAGTTAACAAAATATTTATGCATGAAGGAAGATATGAAGGAAAAGAGAAGATAATTTTACTAGTGAATATTTCTTAATGAGAAGAATTAATTGACGAAGGTTGCTATTTTTTTGAAGAGAATGAATTGAGTTGTTGCTAGTGTATTCAATAATCAAATATTGCTGAAGGCATTTTGGTGAGTGATGGAAGAGGAAGATTTAATTTTTTATGAAAAAGGATTTGGCATTCATGGTTCTAGTTCAAAATGGATTAAAAATGAATCATTGAGGCCAAGTAAGTATTAGCTTACATATTAGGGGTTGTAGTTCCTTCCAGTAGGTGATGGTAAATAATTACGGGTTGTATCTCCTTTTAGTTGTAGCTGATAAGTTATGGAGTAGTTGCTTCCTGCTGGTTGTAGCTAGAGAATTTTGTAACAACAAGTTGTATATTTCCTTGTGAAGAAAATTACAGAAAAAAATCGAAGAATCTTTGTGTGCTATTTTTGTTTTTTATGTTACTTCTTGTCATGCCTATATGAATTAATCGTTGAAGTATTTCATGGTGTCCTAATATCATTACAAGTAAAATAAATATTTTTTTAAATTCATAAAATACTGATGATCCAGGGAATATTGGTGGACACTTGCCTATTCCACTCAGGCCCCCAACATTGTTTCTTTTAGTTTCCTTGATTTTAGCACAATTTACTATTTTTGGCAGTTTTTTGGGTTTTGAACTTCTGGAGTCGTTTTGAGGCCTTAAACGACATTTTTTTTTAAAAGCAGGAAAATCTGATTTCTTACAAGAAAGGTTGCAGTAAAAAATTGTAGTCCTTGGATAGATATTTCCAACGAGGTATCATATGCATCAAACAAATATCATATGCCAACACGACCCACAAACCCTTTGCGTTTCATCTCCTAATGTTGGTTTTTTGGATGTTTAGGGTTTTCTATTCTATCCCCATAATAAATAGGCTTCCGAGCCTCATTGTAACACATTTTAAAAGGCATGTAGCCGCTACATCTCTTCTGAGAGATAAGCTACCATTCCCTGAGCTAGTTTATTTCCATTATGCTTGTAAACAATTTTCACTATTTTGTTATTAATGAATTTAAGTTATGTTTTTGTTGTATCTTTGTGTTCTGTTTAGTTCTATTTTGTTGTATCTCCATTTTCTGTTATATCAATATTTCATTTCATTCCTTCATAAATCGGGATCAATTAATGCGCCCCCTCTCTGTATTGTCCTGGTTTCTAACAATTGGTATCGGAGCCAGGTTCCTTCATAATAGTTTAACAACTAGAAGAAAGATCGAGGACCATGGAATACTAGGAAGGATGATTTAATAATAGGGCACCTATGTTTAATGGAACAAACTATGTATTTTAGAAAGTAAGGATGAATACCTATATTCAATCACTTGGAGTTGATGTATGGGATATGGTAGAAGAAGAATATCAAAAGTTGCGAGAAATGATTACGAAAGGTTAGAAGATGGAGTGCACATCCAATGATAAAGTCATGAATTCCCTACTTGTTGGCCTACCTAAATCAGAACTTTTCAAAGTGATGGATTACACATCTACCAAAGCTATCCGCGACAACATGAGTAGCTGCTATGAAGGTGACAACAAGGTAAAGAAATCTAAACTTCAAGGTTTTAGGATACAATTCGAGTCTTTGAGGATGCATGATGATGAAGAGATTACAAAGTACTTCTTGAGAGTTGATGTGGTTATGAACACCATAAGAGGCCTTGATGAGAAATTAGAATAATTTATAGTAGGTAAAAGGGTGTTGAGATATCTTCCTAATAGATTTAATCCCAAGGTTTCGGCCATTGAGGAAATGACCAATATGAACACTCTCACTCTAGATCAATTACTTGGCATCCTTACTTATGAGATGAGAATTTTGAATGGAAATCCTACAAAAAAAGAGCCATCCTTCAAAGTAGATAAGAAGCCCAAGGAAAATCAT